>OZ010717.1:26679233-26724426 GCA_963932345.1 Ophion ventricosus
GCTGGGAAGGACCTTCGTTTCAGACAACTTCTCTTTCATGCGTAATTACTGAAAGTGTTATATTCATTCGGAGCTCTGATTTTTGCCAAAGCGATCGTACATTCATGATTTGATAAAGCCGCCTTTTTATCACAGAATGGAAGGAAAGCTCATTAATTTTCATTGAGAGAACGATCCGGTAAGCGATTTTTTTTTCTCCTCAAAATTATAAAGAACAATTCGATATCAAAATTTCGTAATTTTTTTCCACCATCAGTGTGTGTCTAAAAAGTATTCTTTTTTTTCGTTCTCAGTTTTTTTTTTACAATTGCAAAAACTTCCCTCAGGATAAAACCACGAAAATATTGTTATCTCTCACCCCCGACAAAATTCGTTATAATTTTGCGTTTTTTCTCAAAAAAAATAATAATAAAATTATCAAAAATTAAAAATAATACAAATTTTAATTATATTAAATTAGTATAATTATTTCTGAAAAAAAAAAAATGCACGGACGAAAATAATAGAATTATTTTTAACACACCCCAATACATATATTATTGGCAAGAACCCGCATCGGATTATATCCAAAAGTACCAGGCCCTTTGATCACACCACAGGATCAATCGCGACATTCCTAAAGGCTAATTAAGTCTAGAATTCTCAATCAACGCGCAACGTGCAACTGTCGTTGAATAGTGGTCAATAATTGAATTAGTAACGCCGTCCAATGGCGTTTCGTTCTATGCAAACAGTATGCAACGCGCAACAGAAAAGACCATCGACCGTATACACGCACGATCGGCTCTCCGTACTTTAATGATACGCTGTATATGTCCCATATTTGTTTCTAGTTGCCAATTAAGGAAGTACGCTCTAGTGAACGATCAATCTTTTAATGCCCGACTAAGGATCGTGGGATCGCTCAAATCTGACTACCCCCCCCCCCCCCCACCAAGTCTCGTGTCCCTCGAGTAATGCCAGCGTTCAGGTCTTCGTGAGATCACAGTCTTGCGCGTGAGTTTAATCGCACGACGATATACAGCCAACTGATTGTGAGTTTAATGGTAAACGAGTTACGGGATATCGTTCGTTCGATTCAACCTCTCTCATAAATCAAAGGTTCATTCTGCAACATATGTTACTGTGACACACACCCGCAATTATTCCCGTTACTTTATTAACGAGTTCTTCGACACGACGCGTCTTATGATTCATCGATGATCGATAAAAAAAATTAGGGGAAAAAAAATCGTATAATGAACGAAATTATACAGTTTGATCGTAAAGAATATATATCGGGCATTCCACACAAATCGACCACTATCCGGCCCGGCCCCTTTAGATTTGGCTGAAACTTTAATATGTTATTATTTTTATCTTAAAACACTTGTGTGATTTTTTTCAAATTTTTTTTACATAATCACAAGTACTTAGTGAATTCTTGAAACAATTGCCCGTTTTTTTCTTTTTCAAATGCTCATAACTTTCTGAAAAAATGGACAGATTAAGATCTTTTTTTTTTCGAAATTCTTCTTTTTGAAATGTTCTTCATGAAAAAAAAATATTTGAAAATATTCAAATTCATCTTCGACATGATTTTTTTTTGGTTTAAAAAAAACCACGATTTTTTCCAAGAACGCCACTTTTGATTTTTTATTTTATTTTTTGTAAAAAAAAATATGATAAATTTAGCAATTTTTTCCGCAAGACCAATCGTAGTAAGATTGTTCTTTATATTTTTTTTTTCTAAATTGAAAAATTTTTATAGTTAATTTTTTCCAAATACAGCTCCATTCTATGATAGAATAATTTTAAATGGTTAAATCTATCATATTCAATACTTTGTATATAATATTAACTCACTTCAAAAGTTAAATAATTTTTAAAGGATTATTTAATGGGGTATGAAGTAAATAGGTATTCAATTAATTGGTCAATAGTAATTCATGATGAATTTATTAATCTCTGTGACGTTTGAATAATTTACATAATTTGTGATGTCTTGAATTAGAGACATTTTTAATAATAAGACCACCATTTGTGTCAAAATCACACAAGCGTTTTAAGATGAAAAAAATATCATATTAAAGTTTCAGCCAAATCGAAAGGGGTCGGACCGGAAAGTGGTCGATTTGGCGTGGAATGCCCCATATATATATATATAATAACAATCAAAATAATAATAATAATAATAATAATAATAACACTGTATATATGACTTGAGTAATAACACTATTATTATTATCATTATAATTATTGTAATACCAATAATGCTAGTAAAATAATATTGATAATAATATATTAATCATAATAGTGTTTTGTATGCTATAATTATTATGTATATTTATTTATGCTTGTCAAAAAATATATTGAGAAAATATTTTCAAATTTTTTTCGAATCGTTCATCAATATTTCTATTTAATTGTTCGATCTGATTAGATCACTGCATAAATTGAATTGAGCATTCACGAGTCCGTATTCCAATTGTTACGACTTTCCAATTATAATTGAATTTAAAATTACCAACGATTATAAGAAAGTAATGGAAAATTTGGGAGTACGACAGAATCGTCGAAGCAATTTTATAACATGAATTAATTGATCGAAATACTTCAGCTAATAAATTCACCGAGTTTTCTCAATATATAATATTAGGTTGGGACATGAGTACCTGATGAGCGATTCATCTGGACTTTTGAAAATTTTTGGATAAGCAATTGATTAAAATATATTTCGATAATTAATTGATTATATACAAATTTTATTCAAATTTAAATTAAATATATACATATTTATGAAAAATGTTGCCGGTATTATTGTGGATCACAGCTTCTTATTGTCAGCACAACATGTACTGACAATACGGGTCAGTGCGTAATTGTCGGAAATTGTGTTTAAAATGAATTTTTTTCTTCTTACATATCCACGTACAAATAACACGTGTACGTACACGGTTTACATTCGGAAATGATAATCCGACGTGTGTTCGTATGTATAGCAACGCGTCCGCGGGAATCGACGCGTCACGTCTCCCCGAACGCGTCTCGATTAAAGTGATTGTCTGTTTGATCAATGATTCGCCGTACAGTAACACACCTCGCTGTCTTATCGTTGTGTCGCGTTTCGTCGCGATATTTCTATTGAAAAGACCGGTATCGGGTAAACGTCGTCTAAATCATTATCGACTTGTGTTATTCGCGATTGTGGGCTCACCGTGTCTCCGCGAAATCTCCCGTCCTTGCGAGTTAAAAAAAGAGGCATGATTCAGAGAGAAGACGCGAAAAACAAAAATCGATCCCCTTCTTGCGACGAGCAAGGCCATCATTGACAATTTTGTACGGTACGATAAAAACGAATAAAAATTATTCGACATTGCAAATACTATTGAGACTTAAAAATTCGTATATTATAGTATTGTTTGGTCAGAATAAAAGTTTAACCCTTCGTGGTCACCCTGGGTAGAATCGACCCGTCGATCAATTTTTGACGTAAATATATAATAGTTCCTGGCTTCGAATAGGACTGTATTTACCATCTTACCTGGAGTTTGAAGTATCCTCATATAATAAAATGTACCCTCTTCACATGTCAGAATAAATACCTTTTTTGGAACGCGCACTATGCTACTATTTTTTCCCAAAAGTAGCATATCTAAGGAGTATCACGTCCAAGTTTTATGTAAAAATGTTGAAAATTCCCAAAACTATGATTTTTTGAGCGAAAAAGTGTATTTTTTGCGTTTTAACCTCTTTGTGAATTTTTGTTAACATGTCGCCATTTTATTTCTTATAAATAAATTTTTCGTACATCAACTAGAAAATTCAAAGCATGTTCCGTAATTTTTTGAACCACTTCGGACGAATAGTTTGGTCACAATACTTTTTTCGAAACTGACTAGGTAGAATCGACCCAAGTGCAACCACCGCGATTGAATTTGGAAGTGTAACCACGAAGGGTTAATAGTAAATAATAATCCATGAATTTATTTAGGCAGTGAAAAAAAAGATATTGTACATAATAATACTTTAATATTTATTTCATTGCTTGAAAAAAAATACATCGTAAAAAAAGTATTATCTTTATCATACAAAATAAAAATTAAATTAAAACAATACTACAGTTTAATTTTTTTTAGCAAAAAAAAAGTAAAGTCCATAGTAAGGTAAAAGAATTCAATAGTAAAAAATAAAACTGAAGTATTATTTTTTTTCAGAATTTCATCTTTCCTCATCTTCTTCATTGAAAAATAAAAAAATAATAAGGGTTGTCATTACCGGTCAGTATGATTTTTTCACGAAGCAATATTGTCTCTCAAATTTTTCACAAATATATGAAGCTGTACATTATTTAAAAAAAAACATAATTTTCGGATTCGTACTGAAAGTATAGACTGGCAATTTATCTTTCGAGCAATTGCATTTATTCGAGTAATCGCTATTCATTGTTTTCCATTGTTATGTACACCGTAGCATCGTTACACCGAACAGATGGCAATAAATTTATCTTCTTCGTAGAAAGAAGGTCGGTTTTTTTTCTTTTCTTTTTTTCAACGGAGAATTATTTGGACAGGATTGTGCGGAGCGTCCTTAAAATATGCAACACATGTACGATACGTGTGTGTACAATACGAATACGCGGTTAGGTCTTGAGCTGTTTGTTTGGGTATTTCGCTTCAAGATTGGATGACGTCAGGAGAAACAGTTGGGGAAGCTGGGATCGTAAAAATAAATGTTCTAATGAGCAAGCAATGTATCTTTATACATACATATATATATATAACAATAAATCGTTAATTGAGCGATTCTATGTAAATGCTGCGAATCGTCACTTTTCTCCCTCATTCTCCTATCGCCTATCGTATTCGATGTTAATTAATAAATGCGTATCCCATAATTGAAAGATGAGCTTTATCGTACGAGCGGGAGAGAAAGTTCAAAGGTTCAACGCGGCTGATCACGCATTATCTTTGTTCGCACGCGTAACATTATTTTATTTATTGGTTTTTTTTCACCCTTCAGTTTAGAGTTAAAATACGAGAGCCATAAGAATTCAAGAGTGAAATGGAACATACGATCTGGAAAAACACGAATCCTCGAGCTCCGAACTGTGGGTCTGTCGGACAATGCGAGATGTTTAGAACTAATTTTTATTGTTGATGATTCTTTTTAGAAATTTATACGGAACTTTGGAACTTGTTTGCTTGGGTTTTGTATACGCAAACCAAGGACCCTTAAGCACTCGAATATTTCGATGGATATTGAAAATTTCTCAAAAATTTAGAAATGCTCCGCAAATGTGAAAAAAAGAAATTGGAGCACGAATAAATTCGATAGACTCGTCTTGGAAATTCATAGGACGCGAAATTTCGGAGAAATTTCTGGTTATAATTCGTGCTCCGTGAAAAAGAAAAGACGTGAAAAAGAAATGAAAAAAAAAAACATTTTTTTCATTTCTTTGGTTACCATCATCTATTGGTTAGAAGTTCGTCGCGACGCTGTTTGGCTTTCGGCGAGAGCACTCTCCACCTCTGTACTCGCTACCCTGTAACTCATTGAATATGCATTGTGCGTAGGTCGTGTTTGCTGATAAAACCGACCAAGCATTGTGCGGAATAGTATATGCTTGTTCCAACGAGAGAGAGAGAGAGAGGAGAGAGAGAGAGAGAGAGAGAGAGAGAGAGAGAGATGAGAGAGAGAGAGAGAGAGAGAGAGAGAGGCGAGAGAGAGAGAGAGAGAGAGAGAGAGAGAGAGGAGTTCTCAGTTGATGCGATGGATTTCGATTCCGCAATGCTGAGAAACAAGCCGTACATACTGCTAACAATATGGCTACATGAAATACATTCTTTTTCAGCTGAAACCAAACTATTCATGTACGCTCGAAGAAAGACTTCAATCACGTGAAAAAAATATAACGAACATTGACGTATCGAATGTTTCCTCTTTTAATTTTCATAAATAAAATAAATACTCACTCAAATCACTCAAACACAGCGAATATATTTTCAAACAAAAAATAATTTATTAAAATTTTTATTATAAATATTATCATTATTATTCATGTTGTATTAAATATTTGTAAAATAATATTTTTTCTTATTAATGGTAATAATTATTTTCATCATTAATTAATACTATTTCCGCCGTTACTATTATTATTATTATTTTAAAAAACAACAGAATTTCCCTATTTTTTAATTATGAATGAAAATCGACGAATAAGCCCATGAAAAAAATATATACATAAAATAAAAATAAAGCGTCTGAGATCTCCGATATATATATGAATAATCTTGCAATAATTATTAACTGTTTCATATTAATCCATATTTGTCCCACTATTTCCAGGATAAATAGCCTAAAAAAAGGAATATCGTCGCAATTGCTTTAATTGTAAGTTTTGCATGTGTGAGTGGGTTTTTTTCGAGACGTCTCCTTTTTTCGAGGCGTCAATGATCCATCTTCGATCGATCAATACACGATGGCCCGGTTCCCGTTTCGTGCGAGAGCGATCCAATTTTTTCCCATGATACGTTGGTTCGGGTATGTGCCTGCGCGGGACAACCAGCCTCGCTGGGACGTGGGAACGAGTAAGAAAGAACCCTGGCACACATGCCAAGAAACGGTACACCAAGAGGCGCCTCCCCGAGCATATGTCCCTCAAGAAAGAGCGAGGAAGAGAGTGAGAGAGAGAGAGAGAGAGAGAGAGAGAGAGAGAGAGAGAGAGAGAGAGTGAGAGGGAGAGAGAGAGAGGGAGGGAGAGAGAGAGACGGCGAGAGGCAGAGATAGAAAAAGAGAGGGAGAAAGAGAGCGAGAGAGAAGTAAAAAAATATGCACATTTTTATTAAGATTCCTATGCAACTGGAGAGATGGAAGAGCTTTCGCTCTGACGAGTACAATCGGTGGCAAAAATAATAAAATAACTACAAATCGCTATTGTGGCGATTAAAAAATTCGATCGCAAATTTAAAAAAAAACTGCAATTGCTTAGATACGTTATTAAAAAGAAAATTTACTCGCAAATGAGTCGAGTCAAACAAAGAATACTCGTGTTTATAATCATTTATTATTGAGATTTTTTCAAATATAGCGGCGAAAAAAATGTGTACGTTTATATATTGATAAGAAAAAAAGCTGAAAAAAAATCTAGCTACTTAATTTACGTTTCTTTCAGGCAATTCGTTTTTTTTTTTAATCTTTTTTAACTGCAAATTTTGCTTCAATTTGCTTTTTTGCCATTCTTCGGCGGTCGTTTCTCGGGAGCGGAATAAAAAAACGTTTATTTCAACAGGAGGAGAAGCCACCGCGGTTCGCTCTTTTTTTTCACGTACTTTCTCGGGTCTTCGTCGTCTTTATGGGGCCCTTCCACTTGCGCAGGCAACTTCCCACTGCTTGGCCGCGAGAGCTCTCTCGACAGCAGCCTGTTGCTTCTCTTGGATCTTTTTCTCGATTCCCATATACAAGAGAGAGAGAGAGAGAGAGAGAGAGAGAGAGAGAGAGAGAGAGAGGGAGAGAGGGAGAGAGAGAGAGAGAGAGAGAGAGAGAGAGAGAGAGAGGGAGAGAGACAGAGAGGGACGGAGAACTTGAAGAGAAAGAGAAAAAGAGAGAGAATCGCACGCACGCACGCATATGCATTCGTGCACACTGGCTGCAAGTACTTCGCCGCCGGGAAAGGGACGCCCGGAGGGGGGCAGATATACGAGATGCGTGCACGGAAAACCAAGAAGGAAACCCATACTTTTCTGTCCTCGAGCACAAAAATTGGAATACGTGGATGCATCCAAAGAGAAAGAGCGAGAGAGAATGAAAGAAAGAGAGAGAGAGAGAGAGAGAGAGAGAGAGAGAGAGAGAGAGAGGGAGAGACAGGGAAAGAGCTCCTCAATGTCGACAAGTAACAATTTTTTTCCTCCTCCTCTCTTTCCCTCCCTCTCATCCGACAGAAAATCATTTTCTCCAAACGACATTGCGCCATTGAAACTGGCAAAATGATGACGCAAGCAAATTTCACGATACAAAAAGAAAAAGAAAACGCGATATTTAGCGTGAAATTTATGACGTGATAAATTAATTAACTCCCTGGAATTTCCGGAAGCGAATCATTTTCGTGGCTTTGCGCAGGTCTTAATTAATTTTTCCTTAGATGGAAATTCTGATTGAGGCAATATATAAAAACGTGCAGGTGCGTTCGACAATTCGAATGGACATTTTCCTGCTTCGATCGAAATAGCGAACCACATTTGTTTTCCACTTGCCCGGACTTCGAGACTGAATATTCGAATAGAAAAAAAAGTCGTGGAATTTGTCCTGACGGGGCACGTGCACCAATGTGGCAATGGATGATGAATGAGAATTCTCAGGACAGTTCGAATAACGGTATCCATAATTGACCGCACTTCGGAATAATTGTCAGTTTTGCAACCCTCGGGATACGTAGTTTACGAGAATGAGTATTGCAGAGAGGATCGGGAGGTGGCAAAGAGAGAAAAGCAGCCCACCTATGTTTGACGCATTATCGTAGATGGGAATTTGGAGTGAGACACGTTCAATGAAGAAATCGGGCCCTCGTGTGCGTCGAGTCTTTGTCAAACTACGAGACAATGATGGACACGTCGCCCATACTTGATTGCAGTTACGTTTTGACCGCACGTAGCTGTAGACAAGGAAATCCCGTTTTCTAATTGGACATTTGTAATAAATCCTCAGAGTAAAAAAAAACGCCCGTTTTTTTCATAAAAAAGTTCGAGTCAACGTGAAAAAGTCCCTCGCGACCCGTACAGAAATTGCCCTATTTCTTGATAGGGACCCAATCTTCTGGTTTCGAATGGAGTATGGTATTCATCATACCATAAAATCGATCCTCTTCACATGTCGGAATAAATTTTTTTTTTTTTGAAACGCGCACCAAGTTACTATTTTTTTTCCAAAAGTAGCATATCTAAGGAGTATCACGTCTAAATTTTAGGTTAAAATATTAAAAATTCACGGAATTATGCTTTGTTGAGCGAAAAAGTATCTTTTTTTGCGTTTTCACCTTTTTATGAATTTTTCTTAACATGTCGCCATTTTATTTTTTATAAAAAAAATTTTCGTACATCATCTAGAAAGTTCAAAGCATATTCCGTAATTTTTTTAACCACTTTGGGCGCATAGTTTGGTCACAAAAAATTTTTTTAACTGACTGGGTAGAATCAACCCAGTGTGACCACCGTGATTGAATTTGGAAGTGTCACCACGAAGGGTCAATCATCGTTCATTTCTCATATGCGTTATTATATATTATCCTATATAAACATGCATGAAATAATAATGTGGGATGTGGTACTGAACAATCAATAATAGTAATTTATTAGGGTACTATTATTATCTTTGCCTATTTTTATAATATAATAAAGAATTAAAGAATACTATAACACGAACGATGTTTTCGTATACTAATTCTTTCATATATTTACTAATTATATTTTTATCATATATTTTTTTTTATCATTCTTTATCATATCATTTTATTTTCATATTTTATCATTTTTTAAAATCATTTTGCTTGTTATTTATGATTTTATTTCATTTTCATGTTTTTTAATTCTTTATCATATATTTAATAAACATATTAATGTATGATAATATTATAATGTATTTTAATATATTATGCAATAATGTTAATATGCTTATAATTCTATTTTACAATAATTTAATTTACTTGTAATTTGTCATTTAATTTCAATTTAATTTATTATAACTCATTATAATTTATTATTATTATTATTAGTCCTATTATGTAAGTTATTGTTATTATCGTATAAATGGACTACAATGCCAAACTCTGTGAACAATTAAAGACCATCGAATGTCTATCGTATATCTTGAGGTTCTTATCGTCCAAAACCAAACAAAAGATAATTCAAAAGAATAGCTAATTCGTACGAACATCAAGATCCCAACGAAACTGTCCTCAAAATGGACAATCTTCAAGAATCACAATCCGTGCTCTTATTATTCTCCCCTCAAGTTTGTACGCTGAGAACAACGACCGGAATTTTGCATTTCCATTTGGCGAACGAGTCTCGGGGGAAAGTACAAAGTCTGGGCGCTCGCACGAGCGAGAATGAAGTCTCTTCGCGGTCTCGCTTAGCGAAGCGCGAAACAACTTTGCCGTTCGCCGCGCGGCTCCGTTTATCTGTGTCTAGGGCTGCGGATAACAGGGGGAAGAGAGCCTGCAGGTACATGTCGCCAACAGGTAAACGCATCTTTTATTATTCATTGACCGCGCAACGTTGTTCCGATATGCCGAAAGATCGAAATCGTCCGACGCCACTGCAATGGAGCTATCGGTACTGTGTTTCATGGTCGTCTTTCCCGAACCTGCCGGTTACGGGACTAGGAATTTTTTATTTTTCTAACGAGTATAAACACCCTAGAGGAACGGGATCTAGAGAAAAATGGAAGGATCTTATTCTATTAATAATATATATATATACATATATTGGGTGTATGCATAATTCTATAGAGAAAATCTAGTAAATTCCAAACGCAAAACATTTACCAAAAAAATCTATTTTAATAAATTAAACATGTTCCATTTTGTTCAATGACTTTCTGCCATCTCTCCTCGAGCTTCATTATCCCCCTTTCATAAAAGTCCGGAGGTCTTTGGTAAAATATTGGTAATATTGATAATAATAATTATAATTATTACAATAACTACTATTTTTTACTTTGATTTAATACTACTTATTTATTCTCACTTAATATATAACCAGAAGAAGGCAAGGGTCGTCCTCTCTGCAGGAAAAATTATGGCGACACTTTTTTGCGATAGCCATAGAATAATTCTTATCGTTTACCTTGCAAAGAGTAAACAAATCAACGGGCAGTATTATGCTGTATTGCTGCATGAATTGAAGGCTACAATTAAAAAAAAAAAACGTTCGTATTTGGCCAAGAAAAAAGTCCTGTTTCACCAGGAGTCCTGTTTCACTCGGGTTTGCACGTGCATGGTCGCGATGTCAAAATTGAACGAATTGTATTTTGAATTGCTTTCACACCCACCCTACTCGCCTACTCTAGCTACCAGCAACTTTTTTTTGTTTCCCAATTTGGAAAAACCTCTGGGTGGAAAAAAATATGGATCAAATGCCGGCGTGTAAGACGCTGCAAATCAGTATTTTC
The DNA here is from genome assembly GCA_963932345.1 of Ophion ventricosus. Classification (NCBI taxonomy): domain Eukaryota; kingdom Metazoa; phylum Arthropoda; class Insecta; order Hymenoptera; family Ichneumonidae; genus Ophion; species Ophion ventricosus. The sequence continues at coordinate 26,690,379 of OZ010717.1, forward strand.
CGAGTTTAGATAATCAATTTTTTTTCTGACGGTTTGAACGATTGGGAGAACCGTTGGACCACTTGTTTTGAGTTGAAGGCAGACTACATCAACAAATCAATTTTCTCTTACTTCGAAATATGTGTTTTTTTCATAAAAAGGCCGGAAACTTTGCAAAAAAACTCTCGTATTATAATATGCAATAATGTTAATTTAATCATCATTTAATTTACTTGTAATTTATTATTTAATTTCAATGCAATTTATTATTATTATTAGTGCCACTATGTAAATTATTGTTATAATTATTAATATTACATAAATGGACTACAATGCCAAACTCTGTGCACATTTAACGACCATCGTAAGCAACTGTCGGTCGTATATCTTGAGCTTCTTATCGCCTCGCGCAAATACAACCACCCATGCAATCCGAAAGGCCGGGGATAGTCTCATTCTCAGTTCACCGTGACTCAACGTGGGTGGCCGTTGAAGGTGAAAAATGATGTACTCCCTTCCTTGTTAAATCTCAATCCTATCCAAGCAAATAAGAGTTCGCGACACCGTCCTCAATTAAGCGCATTCTTTTGCGCACAGGACAAGACAAGACAAGGTGCATGTAATATTTTTATCGAAATGTGCTATTGTCGGTGTTGGGTAATTACTGAGGTCGTTATTACGTGCGATCGAAGAAAAAAAATGTTCAATGAGACCAAGCTTTGGTGGAGAATCGCCCAGAACCATCTCTCTCTCTCTCTCTCTCTCTCTCTCTCTCTCCCCCCCTCTCACTCTCTTGGTCATGGTTTACCCCAAAATATCCCGAGCGGCGTTCTGACGCAGTGCGCGGTTGCCAACTGTTCCGGCACCTGGCAATTGTGTTCCGGCACTTAATAGCGAGCACAATATGGACTATGACCTTCCATAATTAATGGCCTATAAACTCGCACTTATCCAACCTGCGAATTAACGCTGAGGGGAGAAAAAAACACAGGTCTCGATACGCACCTCGGGTGTTTCATCCCAAGTGCCGATCTTGATTCAATAAAGTGAACGCGCTCGGCCGCCGTAAATTTGGGAAATGAACTGACCTGGGCCAACGACCTGGCCCCCGTAGAGATCACGAGACCTGGCATTTATGGACGATCCATTTATTGTAGAGAGAGAAAGAGAGATGGAGAATCTTTAACACCTGCTATAGAGCGTGTGTCTCTCAGCGTGGGACGATCACCCGATCGCTTCAGGTAAAATCTCGGAGATCCGAGGAAAAAAAAGTCTAGGCAGAGCCTCATCGCGGATGCGAGCATGAATAACGCGGGGGAGTTTCTCCCATTATTAAATATATATATATATATATATATATATATACATACATAGGAAATGCATATGGCGATACACAACAAAACCTATCTCGACCATAGTATCGATCTATCCCGCTATTGTGTGGTCCGGCTCTTCGGAAAGTTTGATGCATGATCCACATCAACTTTTCTCTCACGCTACCATTCCGCTACCTTTTCTTTCTCCAAGCAATGCCCATCGCCTCAGCTTGTCCCGCAGATCCGGAGGAAATCATTGTCCTCTTCCCAGAATGATGGAGGAAGCATTCGCAGCGAGAAGTCGTGCAGAAATTGTCATAAGGATCAAATTGGATTCCCATACTTGTTTCTACTTCCCGATAGGGATCCAATGGGCCATCGCCCATTGTACGTACGTTCATCGGGAAACTGTACAGAATCTAATTGGATCCCAATGAGGACTCCCTATGTGCGGTATCCTTAACAAATCCCTATAGAGATGTGGGTAAATCTTGCGGCTCCCCAACAAAGTTGTGTCCAAGAAGACATAGTCTTTGATATACAGTTCCTATCAAAGATTGCCAGATTTACATTTGGCTGAATTTGATCCAAACGCTACAAAGCAAAAAGGCCAGTAGTCAAAACACCAAGATACAGATTCGCGCATGGAGTCTTCATTTTCAAAATGGAATTCGTTTCGTGAGTTGGATAAACGACGGATCAGTATGGCTCTCACGAGTCGTGGGTTGTCCGGATGGTCTCGCGTGGAAGTCTAGGGCCGGAAAAGTAGCTGAAAAATGCTCGGAACCTGCGTAAAGTATCGGATTGCAGAGTTATTGGTATGTGTATCGTCCGCGGAGCGGATGGTCCACAGAGTGGTTCCAGAATTTTTTTTCCTGTAGGAAACAGTGCGGCGTGTCCGGTGGCGGTGTAAATTTCCTCAAAACACTCATCGGGACGAGTCGATGAAGAGAAAGAGAGAGAGAGAGAGAGAGAGAGGGGGGGGAGACTGACAGACAGAGTCTGGTGGAGTGTCCATTGGAGTACAGCTGTCCCTGGTGGTGCATGGGACACCAACCTATCGTGGAGGGGGCTTGATGAAGAGGCATGTGAAAGGAAGAAGGACCTCGTGAGTGAGAGAAGGCGAAGTAGAACGGGAGGGAGAGGAAAACAGAGGAAGAGAGAGAGAGAGAGAGAGAGAGAGAGAGAGAGAGAGAGAGAGAGGGAAAGAGCACATTGAGAGGACGTCCTTAAAACAGGACGTATTCTTACGACAGGACCTCCAGCTTCCGGGTTTCCTCTTTCTCTTTTCCCATTCTTGGCTGCTGTGTATATTAGATATATTCACTTTTTACAGCCCCGGTTCTCCAGCACCTGGCTAGTTCTTCTCTCTCTTTTTTTTTCATTCTGTCCGCTTCATTCGTATATATACGAGTCTCAAACATCGGAGCTCCAGGGAGTCCCGGAACGGGAAACCACACTCATTTCTAAAGAGCGGAACGAAGATGGAAATATCTTTAATTATATATACACTAGTGAAATTAATTCTGGACACTTTTAATAGAAATTAGGGTTTTTTTTTATATTATAGAAAATCTATATTCGGATACGCCGAAATAATACTGTAATGTTTAAATTTTTAGATAAAAATTTAGATATAAATAAAAATAAAAATTTTTAGTTAAAAAAATGTTTAAATAAAAAACTTTAAATAAAAAAAAGTAAAAACATTATAGATATAATGTTTCTCCTTAATATTTGCACATGATTACTTTTGTAAATGTTAATTTTTGTTTTTAATAAAAAAATACTAAGTACGAATTACCAAGTGCGAATTAATTTTTTTTTACAGGTTTTCAGAATTAATTCCCCTAGTATATATATTCAGAAAAATGATTTTGAAGACCCTTGAGTTCAAAGGGCGTCCTCGAAATAGCCTCAAACCAAAATGTACACATAACTGAGAAAAAAAGACTTAACTGACATTTTTACGAGTGTTAAATCGTATGGGACAAGCCCTTCGATTATTCCAAGCCGACCATACGCGTTCATCTGTGGTATTTTCCCAAAATCGCGAGCATAACAAACCTGCCAAAAATGTCTACGCGGTCCAGCTGGCCGGGACTCATCGGTGTATATTTTTCTCCGTCCAGCTGGATATTTATGGGGGTTTACGCTGACGAGAGGCTCGCTATGGCATACGTATATGTGTGGTTGATAATCACGCATCGCGGGAACGCGTAGAATACTCACGAATGACTTCTGGATGGAAATGAGAATCCTATGGGAGAATAACGGTACGATTACGGTCTCGTTTCGCAACTGTGGGAAATTGAACTCGGCGCTTAATTATTCCCCCTCGTTGAATCGCCACGTGACGATAGTTCGTCAGACGTGACAAAACTCGTGATGACCGTCGAAAAGAAAGAAGCATTTATTCATCAAGCATAATTGGTTCAAAGCATTTTTTCGTCAAGCATAATTGATTCAAAGAGAAAATGATCGATTTTATTCTTGTAAACCAGACGTCTTCGTCTTTGTGTTGAATTCAAAAAGAAATCAGCCAATGCCTCTTCCATCAGTGTTCTCAACGATTGTTTTCCGTAGGGATACTTGCATGCATGCACGGAGAGAAAAGTCCATGATATTTACAACAAACTAAATTAAGTAATGAGACTGGCAACATAGCGTTCGATCTGGCAACCTTTGGGACGCGGGTCTTGGAGGAGAGGCAAGTGAACATGTGATACGCTTTCACAGTTTGAGTTTCAACTCACTAGAGTCATTTGGTTGTCCGTAGTGATGTTTTTCGTGAAACAGTTTTTTCTAGTGCGTTCTGAAAAATCAGTGACATCAATTTTGAGCAACGGTGTGCTATCAGGTTTTGCTTCAGACTTCGGCACAGTGCAACGGAAACTTTTGCAAAACTTCAGCAAGCCTACGGAGATAGAGTTTTGTCAAGGACCCAGGTTTTTCGATAGGGAGGCATTTTCAGAAGGAAGAGAGTCGATTGAAGATGAACCACGCAGCGGAAGGCCTTTAGCTTCAAGAACCGATGAAAATGTCAACGGAAAGATGATCTGAGTGCACAAGATCCCGGATTCTGTCGACATATTTATCGGTTCTTGAAGATGAAGGCCTTCCGCTGCGTAGTTCATCTTTACGGCGGGCAACCATTTTAGATTCTTCAAAAAATCAGTTTTTTTTTATTTCATAAATCGTTTGCAAAATATCTTAAGAATACACCCTGAAAATTTCAAAACGATATTTGGATTCCTTCGAACGGTATGTATATAAATGATAAAGACTCTCCGCTCGACTCCCAAGCGCACTCAGGTATTCACGAGCGCTCAGTTAGGTGTTTGGGTTTGTTTGGGTTTTCATAACCCAAATTTGGGTTTTCATAACACAAACAAACCCAAACTTGACCGTTTGGCGATTAGCTCCACAACATCTCCATTCTGGGTACAAAATAATCGAGGTAGCGGCATTTCTTGCTGCTATTTTATTCAATGAAGGAAATTCAGCTCTACTCATGGCTATGAATGAACTACAAATCGTTTATTAGAGACTAAAGGAGCTCGAAAAGCTCATAAAGAGGAAATGCAAGCTTCAAATGAGCTGCATGAGGAAAAGGAAAGACTTCTATATGGTGCTGCAATCGCTGATTAATCGGTAAGACACTTTATAATTTGATTAAACACATTTGACTTTGAGTTTTTCGTTTGTGAAACTTTAATCGTGTTTTTGTCGAAATGACATTTTTTCAATTTGCTGGAACCAATAACTCAAAAACTAATTGATGGATCATCTTCAAATTTGGAACACGTTTACATAATATAATTTATTAAAACATGAACCTAAAGTTGGAAAGATTATATTGTTTAAAACATATTTATTATTGCAGAATGCCGGGGACAAAAATTCTAAAAACCGATCATTTTTTTTCAAACACGTTCGAACATTCAATTCTCGATTTTTTTTATTTATTTTAGATTCATGGTCTTAAAAAACATCTCAAGAATGTATAAAAATTTGTTGGACTATTTCAGATGCGAATTGCGAGCTGCACAATTCCCGCATATCGACAACGACGATGAGGACACGCCAAGGAACACAGCAGATTACACCTTAATTAATGCATGAAGTAACTTGAAAAAATTACCAGAGATGTATGAAAATATGAATAAATTATTGTCAGAGTTGCGGAAATTTCCGTTTTCTTCACAATAAAAAAAATCATTTAAGTTTCGGTCTCCTAAAGTGGTTGGCCGCCTTAATATATTTTCTTCCTTCTGAAAATGCCTTAAACCACCGAAAAACCATCAGTCAGTGTGCACATGCACGTATGCCACTGGAATGAGACACCTACGCTTTGCGCTAATCCTCCGCTGGTTAATGAAACGACGGAACAGTCGAATACGCGCGAGTGATAAGATTGCGCGTCCTATTTCCATAATCGATCCTCCATTCGGACTGACCCTTATAAAAGGATAAAATTCATACAACCACCTTTCTTCGCTGTTCATTCTTCGAGTCGAACGTTTTCGCTGATGAGGATATTTTTCCTAAAGCTTAAGGGCGCATGTGTGCTCCTGAGATCCTGACCTAATATTTGGAAAACGAAAAGTTCTCAGGCTCCAGCCCAGATATTTCGACACCCGAGTCATTTTTGAACTTCCTGAGTGTTCAATTTTCATAAAAAAAAACTAATCGTTTTGGAAAATCTATAAATGTATAAAAGTTATTTATTGGCGATAAAAAGTGAATGTGGAAAAATTTGTCGAATTATTCGAGTATCAGTCCAATAGTCTGGCTATCCAACGATTTTTATTCGCACCATTCTGGCCGCGATTTATTCAAGTTTATTCGAGTTTCTCAGTGAGAAATTACGGAGCATTTATTGCTTGGTAGTTGGATACAGTAATGCGAGGTCCGGAGAGCTGGGAAAAATTCACTCGACCGTTGGTATTTTATAAGTCTGCCTACGCAAGCACGGAGGCACCGGCACTTGTGGTCTTTATATGCACATATAGATATATAAATATATACAGTCCATCAAACTGTACCGAACCGATATTCCATTGTCGGATACGTATAATAATACACTTCCATATTATTCTTCCACACACAAGCATTTGCAAAAACGTTTAATCAGCGAGGCAATAGCTCGGTAGTCTTGAAAACAAATTAACACTCGTAACTCGAATCAAATTACAGTAGAACGTTCTCATACGTGTACATAAGTTGTAATGTTCCGATATAATACACGGCTCGGCAGAAACGGACAAAGAAGACGAAAGCCAAAAAGTTCAACTTTCGGTTAATTAAATTGACAAAATGTTCTCGTAATGCTAAATTCTACTTAATCGAAATATATTTGGTTTTGGTGAAATAAAATTTGCTTATATTTTATTCGTTCCATTTTTAGTTTAATTAAATCCCGACGAAGACATTATTATTATTAATTTATTATGTTACCATTGTTTTTAGCAACAAGCCATCGGATTTATATTACTCTAATCTGCGAAATAATGTCCCTCATTATTATTTTCATCTCCCAAATTTTTTTTCGTACATTGGGGCTGCCAAAATTACTTAACATTTTTACAGATCGTTATCAGAGACCTGCAACCTAAAAATGCAAAAAAACATTTCCGTTAAAAGAAAAAAATGATGAAATAAAAATTAATTTCCGGTTTGCAACTTCAACGCCCGGAAGGGAAAGTAATCTTTCAAATGTTCATGTCATTTCAGGCTTGCTTGATTCGAGCAATCGATCAACGATGCCAGGCTGTCGATTTTTCCATCGGTGCGTACGATGAAAAATTAAGAGTCCACCCTCATGAATGGAGTCTTTCGGTAATCGAGACGTTAAATGCGGTATCCGGTTTTTTTTCCACTCGGACATCCACCGGCAATTTAGGGAAGTGACGTGACACAAGGATATTTTAGGAAAGCCGCGTTTATTGGTGAACCCATCTGTAAAACGAGTCGGGAAGCATCGAGGCGTCAAACGTCGGGTAAACGGGTGGTTTTGAAGATCGGAGATTCGAGACTACCGCGAAGTTTCGGTCCTCGCAGTAAAGGGTGTGCATGCGATCACGTGCAAATGTGGGGGCCCCTATGCGGCGGGATGTTCTTGAGTATCGGACACGAGTCGATAAAGGGGAGACCCGCTCGGTACACCGGTAATACAAGAAGAACGTACAAGAAAATCGGCCTCGTTCGTCATTCCACTAAGGTAGAGAGAGGGGGAGAGAGAGAGAGAGAGAGAGAGAGAGAGAGAGAGAGAGAGAGAGAGACGCAAAAAATCACAAGCCTCCCCACTCCGCGTCAAAATTGATTTCTCAATTTTCTCTGTACACGTGAACTGAAATTTTTTTGAATACGAAATAATTTTAAAAAAACCACATGGATTGTTCCAGAAAAATAAAAAATACCATTATATCGTACGAAAATTCAAGACGAGACGATTGGAAAACCTTAAGTAAAAAAACGTTCATTACTTTGAGTAATTGAAATGCAAAAAAATTGAGCAAAAGGGCCGAAAAAGTGAAATTCTCGTAACAAAATAATTCTCCTCATATATTAGGAGTGTGCATTGATATTAAAGGATTTTTTTTCCGTAAAAAATACAACTTTATTCTGAAAATATGGTACTAAATCGATCATTTGAAATAGTGTCCATCACTAGCTACTATATTTTGCCATCTTTTTGGTAATAGGTGGATTCCACGTCTAAAGAACGACACATCTTTAGAGGCGATCGAAATAGGTGGTAATCGGACGGTGCAATATCTGGAGAATGCGGCAAGTGTGGTGGGACATCCCAGTCAAGTGCTTCTAACGTTTCCTTAACCGGTTTCGCAACATGAGGTCGAGCTGGTAGATCACTTTGTCGTGTCTTTTCGCGTAATCTGGTCGTTTTTGCTTCAATGCTCGGCTCAATTGCATCAATTGTTTTTGGTAACATTTGATGTTGATCAACATTTAATAATTCTGCAAGTTCTTCTTGCGTTTGACTCGGGTCTTCATCGAGTAAAGCTTCCACTTCCTCATCTTCAAACTTTTTCGACTGACTTGGACGTTTCTTATCTTCAGTGACAAAACCACCTTCTTTACAATGTCCAAACCAGTACTCACATGTTGAAATCGATGGAGCATAATCACCATAAGCTTCCGACAGCATTCGTTGACTTTTAGCAGCACTTTCCTTCAAATGGAAGCAAAAAAAAACAAAGCTCCCTGCAAATTGCGTTTCGTTGGCACAATATACGACATATTCAACACCCAAAAAGATAATGTCTTTTACGCGACGGCAAAATAACACATATTGAAAACTAAAATCACGTGATGATGCTTTGATATAAAATTAGTAACAATAGGACCCGATGCGATATAGTACTAGTTTCGCCATCTCTTGAAAATCCCTTGACCCTTCGTGGTCACACTTCCAAATTCTATCGCGGTGGTCACACTTGGGTCGATTCTACCCAGTCAGTTTTCAAAAAAGTATTGTGGCCAAACTATCCGTCCGAAGTGGTTCAAAAAATTACGGAACATACTTTAAACTTTCTAGACGATGTACGAAAAATTTATTTATAAGAAATAAAATGGCGGCATATTAAAAAAAAATCATAAAGAGGTTAAAACGCAAAAAAATACATTTTTTCGCTCGAAAAATCATAGCTCCGTGAATTTTCAACATTTTTACCTAAAATTCGGACGTGATACTCCTTAGATATGTTACTTTTGGGAAAAAAAAATTGTAGCATAGTGCGCGTTCCAATAAAGGTATTGTTTCTGACATGTGTATAGGATAAATTTTATGGTATGAGGATACTTCAAACTCCAGGTAAAATGGTGAATACAGTCCCATGCGAAGCCGGGAACTGTTATATATTTACGCCAAAAATTGATTGACGGGTCGATTCTACCCAGGGTGACCACGAAGGATTAAAATTAACGCATACACCTAATATTATAGTCCAAAATACGTACTTTCCATTCCTTCGTGATTTAATATTCGAAGTTTGCTAAATTTTCAATAAATAAATAACAATTGTACCGTTTGCTTTCCAACTTCTGCAGGTTAAAAATTTTTTTCCGTTTCAAAGCGATGGAAAAAACATGTACTCCGTGGGCAAAGGGTTAGTCGTGACATGCACACATACACACACAAATATATATATATCTTTGTCTATTGATTCGATGAGTTTACGAGAACCAACAGTGGTCGTTGAACGTCGAGTGTCTCGGGCTTGAAATGGTCCACGCTGGTCCGTATCCGTACGTCTGTCCTGTTCGTTTTTTTTTTTTCTATGGGAACACGAGGCATCGAGGTCTGAAACCTCCATCTGCCGTATTGTTCACTATCGAATACCACAATAAGTGCTCGACGTACCAACGCACAGATTGCATTGACTGCGCGCCAGAGATCTCAATGACCATATATACACGCAAGACTATTTTAATGTGCCGACAAATCCGTCGCGTCGTTTTCTCAGTAATCCACCTGTGCCTGATGCGCGTCTTTTTTTTCGTCCTGATCTACCTGGTGTTCCATGTGAACTCGGTCAGCCACGGGGTAAACTCTATTAATGTATTTCTCAATGAATAAATTATAATTATAAAAATTTCTTCACGTCAAACGGAGACGATTATTATTTTATCGATAAGTATAATGAAAGAACCATTTTTCAAGGTAGATGTCAAACAGCGTTTGAAAAAATAAGAAATTGCCTTTCAGTTATAATCGCGTAATATAAAATTTTGTCGTAAAAACGTAAAATTGCATGCGCATACGAGAATGTTTTTTTTTTTTTCATTCTGAACGAGCGCTCGTTGCTTTATGAAAAAAATCCCTGCGGCCCCTTCGGAAGGGCGTATCGAAATACAAAAACTGGAAGAACGCAAAAAAAAGTTTAATTCCATACAGCAGCCGCATGTGTCGTCGCCACATGATTCTGCACATGGCCCGTCGCAATCCGTTTTTTTTTTTTCGATCTTTCCCTCATGCACGAGAGATACGGACCAGGATCAATCTTCCACAAAAAAGATTCGCCAGTTTCGTTTTCGCGTCGTGGCCACTCCGGGAGGTCAGAAAAACACGGCTCTTGTTTATGAGTAGTTAATTTTTTTTTCTTGCGCGCAATATGTCGCGTTGTGTCAAACAGTGGATGATCCATAACGGATGAATTTTGAGTACCGAGGATATTCGTTTTCTTTTTTAATTCCCTGCGCTTATTACATGATGATAGCGCTTCATGCCAGCGAACTATTAAAAAAAAACGATACTTTGATGTTAAATTTAAGATCGTTGTGCTATCGTTGACGAATTAATGGAAAAAATAAATAAAAGCATTTTACAAAAATGTGCTGTAATCGGCATACAGAATTTACTCAATTTTTTTTATTTCGAAAGTGCAATCAAGAAATATACTTCGGATTTCAATCAAGAAAAGAACGTATATATGTGTATAATATTCATACTTGTCAATATTAAAGCAAATATTTACTATTATTAAAATAATCCAATTTAATTAATGAATTTCCATGCTAGATATTAAGTTACTTAAAAAAGTGAATCATTACTCAAATTGACTATATCAAGACTACTGAATATAGAAATGAAATTAAAAACTATACAACGATAAATAAATTAATGATAAAATTTAAACGATTTTTTATTCATTAATTCTCATCCTTATTATTAAATTGTGAAGTAAGTGAATAATTACTTGATTGAAATATATCATTATAAAATATTATAGTGATATATTTAGCTCAAGTAATTATTCACTTTCTTCACAATTTAATAGTAAGTTTTGGAATGAATTTAATTAACCCCCGCGGTCACCCAGATTCAAAATAACCCCAAGCCAACTTCAAGCCAAAATTACTATGAGTTGTTAGCGGCCACTTTTTCTACTGAATCTCTAATTTTTCATGATTATCAGTCTTTATTCCACTCCGAAATGGCTCTTCAGATATAACAATAAATACCTTTTTTAAAACGCCCATTATGGAGCTATTTTTTCCCTCAAACTATCATATCTCAAGAGGATCACCCTAAAATTTTATGAAAAAATATTGAAAATTGCAAGAGTTATGATTTTTTTAAGTAAAAAAAGGGCTTTTTTAGCCATTGACCCCTTGCTGATTTTTTTCCGTCATTTAAAAATTTGATTAAAATATAATACCGAGACTGCCACATTCTAGAATGTTCAAACTAATATCCTGAATTTTTATGAGTCATTCGGAACGATACGGTAAGCGCGGTAGTCGCTTAAACATGACTGGGGTCATTGCGACCCCCTGTGTTTTATTGTTTTTTTATTATTTTACCATTTTCCTTTTATAATATAAAATAATATACAAAACGTTTATAAAACAATATGAAAACATTATTTTAGCGACATATTTTTCTTGACAGTTTCGTTGAGGCGAGTCAAAACGAATTGCAACTAAATACGATATATTTTATAGTATCTGGAATATTCCAAGGACACGCAACGTGTCATTTTTTCGTTGCCAATAAATTTCGTCGCAACGAGGCAGGAGTATGAGATTTTCGCGTTGCTCGAGTCCAATGCCAGAAATGTGAGTAAACGAAAGAGCGAAATAATGTAAAACAACGAAACGAAGTCAGCAACTTAATTCCGGAATGACAACCTGGAGTTTGGTTACCACCTCGCGGAGACAGCGTAATTGCCGAATCACTGATTCGTAAGGGACACGTTATACGTCTTTTCTCCGTGCCGTATATCCATCGTGTCCATCGCACCTTGGTTCCCATACTGGAACCCAACGAGGGAGTATACGAGTAGCGCGTATGTAACTTTATATCCCTATCGTGTACACTTTCCTAACAGCCAAACCCGTTCGTATTCCCTGCACGCTCGTGAACGCGTACGATATCTGCGCATGCATTTTAGCGCGCTGCATATATATATATATATATATATATATATATATATATATATATATATATATATATCTGTATATACGTTGCCTGTTGAATCTCGCGGGCGTTTTGATCGCCTTGGGTAATTTCGCACGGGTGGTCGATTCCTGATGAGCTACGAAATTTGAGGTCTAGATCCAACCAACTTCGCAAGTCTTATATTATTATAATTTACTGGCCCGTATTATCCCGTAAGACTTTTGATTATATCGGAGAAAATTTTTTACCTGTATCAGACTCGAATCATCCAGCAAATAATGGCCCTAAAATACGGCAGCAAAACAGGAAAAAAGGCAGGCTGGACACGGAATTGCATTTTCAAATCAGAAGTCCTCTTGGCCAGTTTAAGGGGGTATTTTAATCTAGGAATTTGGAACAATAGACATTTTTTTTGGCGTTTTCTTAACGTATAGACTCTTAAGAATATATCTTTAAGACCCATAATCTTTCAATTCTTATTTTTTTTGCACACATTTTTTTTAAGTATTTGAAATATCAATCAAAAGACTGTAAAGAAGCAGATGGTCAACAAATATTTTGCCTCTTTTTTTCTCAAACCCGAAAAAGTGCTCAAAATTTAGGCCTCTAGGCTAGTACTACACAATTGCGTTGTGTGTCAAGTCAGTGCGAGCTGGCGTGGTCACCTATCCAAGTATCAACCCGACGTTGATTGCCATGAAAGTGAGCCTCCAATTCTGCCTCAATCAACCAAATTGTCTTTTACTCAAAGATCCGCATCAAGTTCAACTACCATGAAATAAAAACGAAAGTCACCACCAAGTTCCAAGAGATTCCGGCGGGAAGTTTGTCTATCTGTTCTTTGTTTTTTTTTTACAATGAGCCAGTATCGTCAAACCTCGACGCGGAGGTGTATGCTTTCGGGTGAATTCGCAAAGTTTAACCAGAAGATAGGTGCGTTACGCTACGTGCATCCAGCAAATAGTGGATCCTCTCGTCATGCAAAGAAAGATCCCCGTGCCATTGTGTACCGTTGATGTTGGGTAGGTACAGGGAGAAAAGGATGTAAAATAGGATGGTGTATAGTTGAGCGGGGGTGGTGAGGGAGAGGAGCCTCGAAAAGGAGGCCTGTCAGTACGAGGTTCGAGTTACCTGAGCCCGCTGCAAGGTAAAATGCATTGTTGCGTTCTTCGTCGATGCTTTAGCCCTCTCTTCTTCCACCCCCCTCCCACGCCCTTTCTCCCTTTGACCTGGTGGGCATCAAATTGTAGACTGCGCAAGGGTGGCAAGGCCTTCGCAAGAGTGTGCACAATACTCTTTCTCCTCTACGAGGGAGAGACGTAAAGTCGAGGTTGTTTCGGACCTGTGACTGTTTGTAGGTGGCACCCGAATTCGAGACTGCAAAGAATATGCCCGGCGTTGAAAGGGACGCAGGGACGTCGTGAGGATACTTGCGAAAAGACGATCGTCCGCTGGGCAGTGGAGCATTTTCTGCACCTTGCTATCCTGAGGGCCTGTGTGCTGTTGGATCCTCGGGTCTTTGGTGTCTGTGATGTTAATTCCAATTTTTATTTCACTCGAGCAATTATTGAGCTTGATCGAAAACGAATTATTTATTTCTTTAATCATTAGGTGTGTGCATTAATTTCGAGGGATTTTCAAGAGATAGCTTAACTAGTACTATATCGCATCGAGTCATATTGTTACTAATTTTATGTCAAAGCATCATCACGTGACTTTAGTTTTCAATATGTGTTATTTTGTCGAAGTGTAAAAGACATTATCTTTTTGGTGGTTGAATATATTGAATGTTGTGCCACCGAAACGCCCTTTGCGGGAAACTTTGCTTTTTTGCTTCCATGTGAAGAAAAGTGCTGCTGAAAGTCAACGAATGCTGTCGGAAGCATATGGTGATTATACTCCATCGATTTCAACATGTGAGTACTGGTTTGGATGCTGTAAAAAAGGTAATTTTTGGCATGGAAGATAAGAAACGTCCAGGCCAACCGAAAAAGTTTAAAGATGAGGAAGTGCAAGCTTTACTCGATGAAGACCCAAATCAAACGCTAGAAAAACTTGCTGAAGCATTAAATGTTGATCAACACCAAATGTTAACAACAACAATTGACGCAATTGAGCCGAGCATTAAAGTAAAAAACAGCCAGATTAGGCGAAAAATCATGACAAAGTGATTTTCCGGCACGACAACGTTAAGCCTCATGTTGTGAAACCAGTTAAGGAAACTACTAGAAGCACTTATCTGTGATGCCCTACCACACCCGCCGTATTCTTAAGATATTGCTACTTCCGATTACCACCTATTTCGATCGACGACTCATTGCTTGTCTGAGCAGCGCTTCCATTCTTGTGAGGATACCAAAAAATGGGTCGATTCGGGGATCGTCTCTACAGATGTATCGTTCTTTCGACGTGGAATCTACCTATTATCAGAAAGATGGGAAAAACTAGAGGCTAGCGATGGACAATATTTCAAATGATAAATTTGTAACAATTTTTACACAACAAAGCCGTTTTTAACCAAAAAATCCCTTAAAATTAATGCAAACTCCTAATATATCGAATCGTGCCGCTTATCTGATTTTTTTGTATCAATGAACTGACCATGGAAGACCAGAGATGTCCTTTGTCAAGAAACGCTGACCTGAGCCAATATTTGAATGGGTGACCGCTCTGGCAAGCACTGTCTTGTATGCCCCGAGCGGCTGGCGGTTTTATTAGATTTCTGGTTGTAAGACATCTAAGAACTAGATGGAGGCACCTGTATCAGCCAAGGTTTTCTACAGTTTCCTTGTGCCCTCGTGCAATGCTGCACACTCGTGCATTGGAGGAAGGTGCCTGGGGGTCATAGTCTGGGGGGAAGTTTCACAATATTATTGTGGCACAATGGCTTTCTGATAATTGGTAGTAAATTCGTTGGCGTCTGAAAAGATTCGCAGGTAGTCGGTAATGTTTCGTGCAATGTGTACTCGAGCAATGGCATAGAATCTCTTGTTTATGGCAGTGAGCGAGATAGAGAAGAGAGAGAGAGAGAGAGAGAGAGAGAGAGAGAGAGAGAGAGGGAGAGAGAGAGAGAGAGAGAGAGAGAGAGAGAGAGGGAGCAGGTCGTTGATGGAGCTCTCGAAGCGCATCGTGTGCAGCAGAGACTTGCCCCAAGAGTTCACTTGTTCGTCCAGTCCGTGAGTATAAATGTGGAGTCTCTTTCTCGTGGACGTTCACCCCGGCGACGAAGACGAGGACGACAATGAGAGGAGCATAACACACGCGCAAAGAGAGGACACGCTGCTCTCGGGATCCCGGTTTGGCCGCCAGAGCAAGAGAAAGAGAGAGAGAGAGAGAGAGACAGAGAGAGAGAGAAAGAGAGAGAGAGAGAAACTGCCGCAAACTCTCCGGAGACATATCTGGGCTGTTTTCTCGGCGACCGGTTGCCCGATTTGGTCAAGACCTCGCGGCTCTACGTATAAGCGAGTACCTCGCGAGCTTCGACCGTTCCAAAGCTCTACAACCGTCATTTTCCGATACCGCGTTCCGCAGTGCGACCTGCAGTTGATCGCCGCCATATTTTTGGCGTCGCAAGTGGCCCTAACATATGTGGTCTTGTCTATCTTGAAAACACTTCGTAGTCCGGGTCACTAAACAAGTAACTGGTCCTCAGCTTCTTTCGTTTCAAGATGGATGGACCATTTTCTAGCAATGGGAGATCCGCATTGACAAGATTCGATTAGCCTATCATAGGAAAAGAATCAGCGTTGTATCAATCCAGAAACAAGCTGACTTCCAGGCTTGGTATTCCGGTCTTCATTCAGATCTGGTACTTGGTCATCAAAATGAACAACCTGAATGAGCCTAAACAACCAATCATGCGACTAACCTTCAAAACAGACAACCTGGACAAGCCCAAACAACTGACCATGCTACCAACTACCAAAGTGAATAACCTGAACAAGCCTAAACAAGCGATCATGCTATCAACCTTCAAAACGGAAAACCTCAACAAGCTCAAACAACCGATCATGCTATCAACCTTCAACACGGACAACTTGAATAAGCGCAAACAACCGATCATTGCTACCAACGTTGCACACTACCCTGGCTTGTCGATAAAAATTCAATTTGGTCTTCCATTCCCCTACGTTAAAACGTTTCCGAGGATTTTTCACCATCTCGAGCGATACGTCCATAGATGAAGGTTGATCACCTCGTTCCTATATACGCGAGATAATAACAAGTGCGCTGTCGAGGAGCCGTTTCCGGTTCTAGCTTGCGCGGCTCGTTGTCGAGAGACGCGAAGACAGCCGCGCGCTCTCGTCTCTCCTCGCGATACACCTCGAGATGCGAGAGGAGAGATGGAGCCACACACGCGACCCACCGAGTTATTGACGGTCAATGACATCCCGCCGCGAGTCTTTTGCTATATGATTTTTAACGCTTCGTACTCGCAGGAGCAACCGCGAGCTTCCCAGCGTTCCTGGAAGTTGTCCGTTCCCTCGGCTGGATCTTTTGCACTGTACATGCTCTTAAATACATACATATGTACATATGTATGAGTAGAATTTTCTTTTTTACAGCTTCGATATCCCGTTGCCATACTTTTTAAGTGCCCCCCTCCCGCGAACCCATTAGCAACGAAATTCTTTCGACCATCATCATCATTATCATCATCGCCCTTGTTTCTAGCTGCGTTGCTTTCGATAAACCCGGAATGACGGTAATGAGTGGAAAAAAGGCCAGAACAAATGATTATTGCTGATGAAAAAGTTGATCAAAACGATCGTCAGTGGCTCTTCTTTCCAATTGCCATGCTGCTTCTACGTCTTGATGAATTGCCTTTGCAGACTTCCCCTGTGCGTTCTGGCATGGGCCCAATTTTGGTATGGATATAGAAATAAGCATATCTAGCTCGTATTTATTTTAGATATTTGCCCGTGCGAAAAATTGGCAGGGAATCCCTAATACAATGCTGGGCCGTCAAGGGATTATTTATGGATTCCGTAGTAGGGTTTTCCGTAAAAGAGCCGGACCAGTCCCCTATTAGGGAATGGTAACATAGGTAGGTTGACTAAAACTCTGGTCTAAGTACCGAGACCAAGTAAGGGCCTTTAAGGGGTGTAGTTGTAGATTCCCTATTAGCGATTTCCCCAATACTAACAGACCTTGCTATTAATAGGGGCAAATCAGTATAAATTGCTTGACTAAAGAATTTGTGGTACAATAATTATCGAGATCGATTAAATATAATAATTCAACTATGCGTTTAGTAGACGAGCTGCGATGCCTCGAACCAACACGTATGCAGTGCGTTCATCGGAACAACACGGGATCAAACGTATAAAAATATGCAATCGAATTCCCAGCATCAAATCTATTGAAATAACACATTTCTTTTTCACATTGCACACACGCGCACGTATGCGTATGGCTGCAATAATTTGTTATGAGGCACCGTTGAGGCAATTTTAAAGGCCCTGGTTATTTTGCCTTCAATGCAATGCAATGATGGCTCACCTAAGGCTTCCAGACTAGGGCCTTTATAAATTTAGGGAAAATTAAAATGGACCAGATCAAAGCCCGAACGCAGTTTCCGCACCGTTTGTCAATGACAAACGCTGCAAAGATGGCATTCAGATACCTTCTTTCATTCGTCGCTCATTGAAGCTGCCAAGCTAAAACCGCACGCCAATACACCCCTGAACTTCTGGATATATCTGGATGTTTGTGCGCATGTATTTTCCATCTATGTATGTCTGCTGATTGGTGCGAGAATCTTCTGGCAAAGTGTGTACAGCCTGGAAAAGTGAAGTAAGCCAGTGCTCAATGCAGGTCTCGAAGGCTCTCGCGTCCTTTCGTGGGACCGGGTAGGCAGTTGCGTCTCAGGGACGAGGATCGAACGATGCCTAGTACGTGAGCCAATATGAAGAGAGCGAGAGACAGAGAAAGAGAGAGAGAGAGAGAGAGAGAGAGAGAGAGAGAGAGAGAGAGAGAGAAGCAAAGATCGCGGTCGCGAGGCGAGCTGCTGCGTGAGGTGGACAAGGGGCCTTAAGGGGGTCAAGGGGGGTTTAAAAGAGAAGGAACGAGGCTGACGAGAGTCTACCGAATGAAAGAACGAGATAGAGAGAGAGAGAGAGAGGGAGAGAGAGAGAGTCAGATGAGGACCGGCTCGAGCTCTCTGGTAGCATGCAATCTTCGTCCATTGAAGACGTGCTGGGAAACTGCACGGTTATTATGCCTGAATGGGATAGGGTATACACGCGCGGGAAGCGGGCCCAGGAGAGAAGAGCCAAGGAATGCCAAAGGTATATAGAAAGATGTTTGTATGCTGCTTATTTTTCTGCCTGTGTGTAGGATGGTCGATCGTCGCGGTGGCAAAACGCGATTCTCTCTCTCTGTCTCTTTCTCTCTCTCTCTCTCTCTCTCTCTCTCTCTCTCTCTCTCTCTCTCTCTCTCTCTCTCTCGCTATGATGCTGTTGCGAATATTCGCTCTCTTCATCGCCATAAGGGAGGTTCTTGATCTTTGCAACCGCAATCCACACGCAATTCTCGAGAATTCATTTAAATATATATGTATAGCTATTGTGGCCTTTTTCGACTGTTTCGAAGCAACAAACGAAGCGACAGCTACGATGGGGGTACTTTGGAGAGCCCTCGAAAATACTTGGAGGATGTGGGCAACCGAGTAGAAAAGAAAGACGTCAAAGATTTCGCCCTTCTCGTGCAGAAATTTCTTAGGGATACCTAAGTTCTGATCGGATCCCGATCGGGATATGATAAGGATTTCCTAGAAGAGGTACCCTCATCGAAATCCAGATGGCGCCCACTACGTAGCACAAGGCGGAGACGTGGTGACAAGAATTTGAAATACGTATTAAATATATTTTTCTTAGCAAATTCAACACATATTTTCTTAGTTCGAATGATCTCCATTTAATTTAAATATAATTACTTAGAATAAATATATCACTTTTCTCCAGGAAATATAAGTCTTTTAAGGTATATATATTGTTGTTTCGATTTTTTTAAATTAAATGTAAAGAATTTATAAGTTTTGACAGTTATACTGTAGCACCAATTTTTACGTAATCTTTTTCAGATCCTTGAATAAATAATTTCAGAAAACATCCAGCGTCTCCAGCTGATAGGGATCGGTATCTTCTGGTGATTTTTATATTCATCCCAGGTACCCAACTCGATATCGATCTTGTTCTAGAATTTCGGGATTCTAGCCTGGATACTATGCGAAGTTTCTATTTGGATTCTGACTAGAGTTCTAATAATTCCGGATTACGGTCCTGGCTGGAATCCGATGTGCGAGCGTTACATTTCACTTCCGGATCCGATCCGATGTCTGACTGGATCCCTATTGAGAAATCAGGATCCTAGTCCGAATAGGACTGTATCCATGACAATATTTCTGTATGGGTTGTTAGAGTTATTAGTGTAAAAGAAAATTGATACTCGTGAAAAAAAGTAATCTTTACTTCTTATGAGACTTTGTTGTTATTACACTTCCGAATTATTTGTTCATTTCTTCCTAGTTATCAATTATTATTCCCAAATGATTTCTGAACCAGTTAATAACTAGCTCCTATTTATTATCGAACAGGTCTGAATCATTTGTGAACTAATTATTAACTAATTTCTATTTATTATCAAGAATTCCGAATTATTTGTGAAGTAATTATTAAATTATTCCTATTTCTTATCAAATAATTCCAAATTAGTTGTCAGCTAATTATTAAGTAAATCTTATTGATTTTCAAACAATTCCGAATTATTCGTAAGCTAATTATTAAGTAATTCCTATTCATTATTAAACAATTTCGAATTATTTGTAAACTAATTATTGACTAATTCTTTTTTTTATTAGCAAACAATTCTGAATTATTTGCGAGCTCTCTTTAACTCATTCCTATCTATTATCAATAAATTCCGAATTATTTTTAAACTAAATATTAATTGATTCCCATTTATTATCAAACAACTACAGATTTGTTGTAAATGAAGTATTGACTGATGCTAATTGTTGACTAATTTCTATGTACTATCAAACAATTCCAAATTATTTCTTGTAGGTTACAAAATAATTGAAGTGTCTAAGGTAAAATTCGTTTTCTATGATCCTGAGGACTGTCAGCGCCACACTCCAATACGATTACGCTTCCCTGGCATTAAAATCATTTTTGCCCCACCAACCTGATGTTATTTTACGATAATTATGAAGAAAGCAATATAACAAAATTAATATGAAGTTAACATAAACAATATTACTCATTACTCGGTATTGATTTTTCCAAAAGTAGAAACAATTTTACGAGAATCTAAGATCCGATTAATAATTTTCCAAATAAATCTCGAGCCCTGTTTGGAGTTCGCCAATATCATTTCGAGGTGTGTAGATTGAAAATTGTTGCACGTTTGATTGAATAAAATAAACAACGTCGAAGCTTGCAACGTTAAAACGTAATGAAATTGCATTTTTTTTCGAATTGTCCATTTTTTTTATCCATCTGAACCCCGAAAATTGCACCATCGCTTTTTAGGCTCCTCGGTAGAGATCTTCACGTTAAGTCTGCAGAAGATTTCGATCGTAACTAAGGCATGAAGAAATGAACCAGTAAGAACGTATTTTCATTGCGTTCCAACGATGCAAACTTCAATACCGTGAAAATCAAACAATTTTGTTGCTGCATTCTCCTACGGTGAGCCATCATTCTTCGTGCACAAACAGTTCGACGCGTGAGGAACTTTCGCCACGAACGTTCCGCATATACACGAGGAATGAACGTGCATGTGTGTTAGAGTGGCTAGAGCTACGACAGCTTGATTATCACTAGGTGGCCGCGGTATGAGCCTCCATTCAGAGAGAACTTGGACGTTGCAGTCGTACGAGACGTCGTACGAGGCTGTTACGAAAACCCCGAGTGTTTCACGAGACTATAACTTTACATGTAACGTCCGTATGCATGTTTCGTTGATGGAACATAACGACGTTCGAGAGAAATTAGGGAAGCGATCTTTAGGTATGTGGAGCTTTTGGCATTCGCGATGTATTGGCCGATAAGATTGATAACGAGATAAGAGTCTCGAACTTGATTTATCGTTTGTTCTAGGTCGTTTTATTTATCTAAATTTAGCTAAAGACAATTTTGTCGTCTGAATTACATTCTTAATTTGAATATCAATAATAATAGGGTTAAATTATATCAACCAATAAATCTCTCCTCTCTTCCTTTTTCTCTCTCTCGCTCTCTCTCTCTCTCTCTCTCTTGCTCTCTTGATTCATCCCGTGTTCTAGATGAAACGTTTTGTTCTGTAATTCTAAATATGTTTTACTTACCTCATATTTATAATTGTGTTATTATATCCTTAATTTGAGTATAAATAATAATAATAAAACTCTGTCACTAATAAATGTCTCCCCCCTGTCTCTCTCTCTCTCTCGTGATTTATAATAAATATTATTATATTTATTTTTTATAATATAATTTATAATAAACTATTCATTTATAATAAGTTTATATTCATTATACATTTTTATAATAAATAATAATAAATAATTTATTTATCATTGATAGATTTAGATAGATATACGGATAAAACATATAGATAGTTATATAGATAAAAAGATTTATAATAAATTATAATAAATAATTTAACTCTGCCAGGAATAAATATCTCCCCCTCTCTCTCTCTCTCTCGCTTTATCTCTTTCTCTCGTGATTTATCCTTTGTTCTAGGTAGAACATTTTGTTTTGTTATTCTAAATTTGTTGTATTTAGCTCTCATTTGTAATTGTTTGATCCCCCCCCCTCTCTCTCTCGCTCTCTGTCTATCCCTTTCTATTCCTAATTAATGCCTTAGGCCACTCTAGAGGCCAAAAAAGGGCATATTTTGTGATTTTTTTTTAGCGAAACATAAAATAAATCGGAATTACAAAATAGGGGTTTTATTATACACGTAATTGACTATATAAAATTATTTTTTCACAGCGATACATGTTACGGACCTACAGCTCCTATAATTTTTGAGTTATGATCAGACACTAAAGTTTTTTGATTATATATAAGGATAGCTATAGAAGTACGCAGGATTTTTTTGATATATATTGTTTTTTGTCAAAACGGCGCATCTTTTAAATAAAAAGTATAAAATGCCATGAGAAAATCGTCAGAAAATTGTTTATTAAAGAGGAACTGTGCAATATAATCTTAAAAAAATCTACATAGTGCCTCAGAAAATGTAATTCTAAATATACAGTTAAAATTTCAAGTGAATCGGTTGAAATTTGTTTGAGTTATGAGTCCGGCCGACTAGAAAAGGGTAGTTTTGAGATAATCGCGTTTAAAGTTAGTAGAAATTCACGACATGAATCAAAAGGGGTTGCGCTAAAATTCGAAAATTGAGTACTTAGAAATTTTTCACACCCATAATCTTTTGGAATATAATTTTATAGGTACTAAGGTACATTTTTAACAACAAAAAAAATCGATTTTTGGAAACTCCTAGAGTGGCCTAAGGCCTTAAGGAACTTCGGGCAACTTTAGGGATCGGATGGAGGAAAAAGGTTTTCCATTTCTGTTGGGCCACACTTCCATAAATAGAGAGAGGGAGCGAGAGAGAGAGAGAGCACTTTTTTCCATTTTGACACCCCAGACAACGGAGAGAGCCATGGGTGAAATTCTAACGCATCAAAAAAGCCCGTCCTCCCAAAAGTCCAAACTAACGTTCCGGAAAAAAAAATGAATCAATGAACGAGGCGTACATTTCATGCGACAGCGATTACGCTACACGAGCGCGACCACGTGTGCTCTCTCTCAATACATTCAGGCCGACCGCGTGTCTCCGTACTTAAAAAAAAAAAAAACCCCGTCACCGGGTCAAAGACCAACGAGGGTGTCGCAATTAACAACCTTGAGAAAGAACGGCCACTGCGTTCGGTGGAAACCGCCGTCAATGAATCTCAATCGGTTCACGTTGTCTTTGACGCTCGCGTTTCCGACAGACGATGATCACGTGACGACAGTGCCCGAGAAAAATATATGTTTCGAAATTTGGAATCTTAAAAAAAAAAAAAACTCCATAAACGTAGCATTCGAAATTGAAAGAAATTGACGATCCTCAGCACAGATCTACAAATCAACAACAAAAGTTTCGTACAAAAATGCGAGTAGTAAAAAATAACGAAAAATGATTAAAAATTCGAAAAAAAATCGTATTTTCGTTGCATTCCAAAGATACAAACTTCCACAGCATTTTCGAGAGCCCGCTCGAAGCGCTTGCTGTACTTTTTAAGTACGGCCTCGTCAAGTACACCTCACGAGTACTCTGAGTGGCTCGGGGATGGGGAAACGATTCGTCGACACTTCGTTAAGTCTCCGAGTGATTTTAGTGCCGCGATGAAGAGCCTCTATCACTCTACGTACATATATACAGTGGGGGGGAGTGGGCCGGGATGAGGCTGCAACAGAAAAATCCTCGAAGCGCTTCGTTTATCGTTGATTGGCCGGGGGACCGCGTGAAACGTCATAAAATTGGAATCGTATCGATTTTCTCGACGAAATGTCTCGAGCCAGAAGAGCGCACGCATACGCGAAGACTCGGATAGCGCGGTGGTTTACGAGCCCGCATGAAACATCATCTCGGCATTGAATTCCGGGCCAATACGCGCGCCCCCCTCATCAACCTCAATTAAACTCCACCACGCGCGTCTCGTACTTATATGCGCTCACTTCGCACCCGAGGAGAAACTCCCGTGGCATCTCTCTCTATCTCTCTCTTGCGCTCTCTCTGTCTTTCGCCAAGAATAAGATGAGAGAGCAAACGCGCATCGCTATCTCGCTTACGACTCACTCCTCGTCTATATTTAGGTTTTATTGCAAATAACAAAAGTATCGCCGATTATGAACCACGCGTGTTCCGAAAAAAGAAAAAAAAAAACGAATAAAAAAACTCGTGATTATTATTACGTTTGAGAAGGGTCGACTGGTGCGCTGATACGAATGTCGAGGATGATGATCTTTTTGGATCTGATGTGTCCACTAAATTTCCTCAAGTTATCTTAAATTGATTTGGAGAAAAAATATATATATATATTTATATATTAAAAGAAAGAGAATTTAGCACAGTCTCTTATGGAAAATCGCGACTCGGAGGAATTCTGGGAATATACAGAAAATATTAGAAATCTCGGTAATATTTCCTGTAATTAGACTGTTCGGTCATATTTCCCGTAGTTAGATTGATCGGTAATATTTCCAGTTGGTAATTAGAATGATCGGTAATATTTCCAGTTGGTAATTAGAATGATCGGTAATATTTCCAGTCGGTAATTAAAATGATCGGTAATATTTACAGTAGGTTATTAGAATGATCAGTCATATTTCCCCTAATTAGATTGATTGGTAATTTTACCAGTCGGTAATTCGAATGATCGGTAATACTTCCAGTAGACAACTAGAATGATCGGTCATATTTCCCGTAATTCGATTGATTGGTAATTTTCCCAGTAGGTAATTTTAATGATCTGTAATATTTCCAGTAGGTAATTAGAAGGATCGGTAATATTTCCAGTAGGTTATTAGAATGATCGGTAATATTTCCTGTAGGTAATTAGAAGGATCGGTAATATTTCCTGTAGATAATGAGAATGACCGATAATATTTCCTGCAGGCAATGAGAATTACCGGTAATATTTCCTGTGGGTAATTGGAATGATCGGTAATATTTCCTGTAGGTACTCGAAATGATCGGTAATATTTTCTGTAGGTATTCAAAAAGATCGTTAATTTTTTCTGTAGGTACTCAAAATGATCGGTAATATTATCTGCACGTACTCAAAATGATCGGTAATATATCCTCTAGGACGTGGGGAACGATTGCGATCATTTTTTTTTGTTTTTCATTCATCGCTATCACGGACAACAAGCGACGAGAACAAATCGGTCGAATAACATATTGAATTTTTCTTCAGCGCCTTTCGAAACGCGAACATCGGACGGTCGAACACCTATCAAAGGTTGCACTCCAAATCCTTTCCTGTTGCTGAGAGACTTTATACCTTCTTTCTTTTTCATCCATGGAGCAAACGAATTGAATTTTGGCTGGGGACGATGGTGGCTGACTATGGCAGCGGCTCATGTCAGGGAATATCGGAGCGAGATTAAGCCACGTAGAACCCGAGAGGGGGAGAGAGAGAGAGAGAGACAGAGAGAGAGAGAGAGAGAGAGAGAGAGAGAGAGAGAGAGAGAGAGAGAGAGGAAGAGAAGGGAGGGGGAGAGGAAAATTGAAGCTTGAACTTGAATAGAGACAAAGATGTTGATCCTCGACATTCAAGAGTTCGCCTCATTCGAATATCTTTTTTTTCCTGCCACGTCTACCTTTGACGGTCCGTCCGAGATCCTTGAAGTCGTCAATCGAAGATTTCTCGGGGTTATGGACATGCATATACGCGGGCTTTGAACTTGGACCGCGAGTTTCATCTCTTGAAGCTTCACGGGCTCTTCACTCACGCGCGTGTCGCAACTTCCGGTTTGCCCATTGCATCGGTGTCGCCCTGCTCTCTTTGCTCTCGCGCTCTTTTTACATCTACACCTCTCTCTCTCTCTCTCTCTCTCCCTCTCTCTTTTTCTCTCTCCTCTTCATCTCCTTTGGCTTTAATACCACGAGCTCCACCGTCATTATCTTTTTCATTCGTGACGCGACAAAACTCACGCGATCGTCAGCAATCTCCACCTCTTCGAGATGCACAAAGATTTACCGTCTTCCTCCCGCGAGAGTTTCTCGAATGCTGAAGCGTAGAGCTTTTTTTTTTTTTGGTCGTCAATTTATATAAATACACGTTGCAGGTGGACATAACTTTTATTCCATTCAAGTACATATTTCATGTATTTGTTTCATATGTGCGTAATATTTTTTTACGTTTTCATATATTCATTAATTTACATATTCATTTGAAACATTAAATAATTGATATGCCAATTCAATGGTTGTTTAAACGTAAACCTTACTAATAAAATTATTCCAATAATTTCTCAAATATACTTAAATATTTCGTCTGTCTTTGTGCTATTCTTCCTGCTTTTGTATTGTTGGCAATACATCGATTTTTAAATTTTCTTCCAATTCTGTTGGATCTCTTGGTCGACTTTTGTTCTCGTCTCTCTTTCTACCATCCTCTCCATTTCTCTTATATCGTCATTTGTTATAGCTTTCCATATGTTTCCCTCTCCTATTTCCTCTACTGCATATTTAACTTCCGTGCCCAATTTTCTTGGGTTTTCATTGAACAATCCTCTCGCCTCCTCTTTGAGACATTTCTTCGGCCATCTTTCTTCCCGGTTGGTATATTTATAAATATACTTGTTATATCGTCAGATGACACGCAAGAGAAAATATCGAGTCGAAAGAGTATCCTTGCGGAACACGTCCGACGATGGCGAATCTTCTTTCGGTTGTCAACTTTTGTCTGCGTGTATATGATTCTATATGTGGAGAAAACTGATTTCGAAGAGGCGTTCGAATTCGAAGACCATCCTCACATCGCTGAATTGTCCCCATACTCAACATAGTGCAAAATCCACTGCCTCTAAAATCTCATTGATCCTAAGACCTTAAGATCAAAATCATATTAATACTAAGGAAACTTTAAGGACTGACTTCAGTCAGTTGTCAAAATCAACCCTTCGTTAAAAAAATTTCATCGCCATAGTTAAATGTGCCAATAGCCATCATTGCCTCGATGCAACGGGTCCAAAATGTCATTTTCTCGTTCTATATGATCTAGAATAAGGCAAACGTTCGTGCAATTGGAAAAAAAAAAACGCAAACCCTGGACATCACAAATTATCGTAAAAACAGTATTTAATTTTGAACGATTGGAAATTGTGTTGCTTGGTAGTTCGAAGCGAATGTGACGTGTACGTGACGAAAATAAAAATGCACGTTGAATGGGGCGTTTTTTTTTATCGGATCGTTACAATAATTGGAGATACGAGCAATGTCGCGGAGAAACGAAGATTGCCGTACGAAAAAATTACTTTACGGGAAAGAGAAGTTGCGTTTTCGAAGAAATTGCCGACGTAATGGTTTTACATATATATATATATATATTCGGAGTGTCTTTTGGAACGATGTTTTTCTTCGTCCATATACCTTTTATTGTTGAACGCGTATGTATCGGGTTTCTCGCGCACGCATGTCGTGTAAGAACGGCAAGATTTTATAATGCCCGCGAGCTCGCTGACCACTGTCGAAAACCGCAGACTCTCCTCGGTCGTTGCAGAAAGCTCTGCTCGCATTCTTTCCACGGATCAAATTGCGCTTCACCGAAAAGAATTTAAAAAAAAAAGAAAAAAAAGAACGAAACGAGCAGGAGGAGTAGCATGAAAAGACGTGGATACGTGAGGGAAGCTTCGACCAAACACACCCACACACACACACATAAACACAGAAACGTAACACGCGACCACACGGGTGTTCAGTCCGGGACAACTACAGGCTACGATCGATGCGTTTTCGTTTCGCTGCAAAACGATCTTCCTTCCAGTCAATCAGGTTGCATAAAAAGAATATGAAGAAAAAAAAGAAAAGAAAATAAGAGAAAAGAAAAAAATCGTTAACCGGAAATGGGAAATATCCCGGAAAGTCTTGGCTGTCCATCCTTACCGAGGAATGGGAACGAACTTCCTTTCGAGCACGGCGTGTTTACACGCTTATGAGGATTGCAAAACTGGTCCGCCCGCGTTTCACGGCTATCCCGGACGAGATCACGCGAAATGGTCAAGCGGACAACCGGAAACGCGTGCAAGACGAGCGAATATTTCGAGGACCGTCCATAAAGTGACTTATCGTCCTTGTACTCGACGTTATGTTAACCTCCAATGGCTGGGGTTGCTTTAAAAAAAAAAAGGACTTTTTTACAAGGATCCTGATTTTTCGTGGCGCGCAATAAATGCAACGATGACAAAGTATTGTGCGAGTATCGAACGGCCATGGCTCGAAAAATACACATGTTGCAGGGTTCTGGTGTTCGGGCTTCGCAACGACCGCAGTCTCTTATTTACTTTAAAAAAGAAAATTATTTTTTTAATTTCAA
The DNA here is from genome assembly GCA_963932345.1 of Ophion ventricosus. NCBI lineage: Eukaryota > Metazoa > Arthropoda > Insecta > Hymenoptera > Ichneumonidae > Ophion > Ophion ventricosus. The sequence continues at coordinate 26,718,688 of OZ010717.1, forward strand.
TACTTGGTATAAAAAACTACTTTCATCATTATTATTGATAATAAATAATTATTTGCTAATTCATGAAAAAATATTTATCTTATTATTAATAAAAATTTACTTTTATTATTCTTGTTATATATTGATATTATAATAAAATAATAATGACTTGTTATTTCATTATAATATTGAAAAAAAATAATAATCATTTTCATTGTTATTGAAAAAAAACTATTTAATAATTAATGAAAAATATTTCTATTATTATTAATAAAAAACTATTTTCATTTATTCAGATTATTATTTTTTTAAACCATTGAATAATTTCTTAAAAATTCATACAAAAATTATTTTTATTATTATTAATGAAAACTACTTTTATTATCATTACTATACAATAATGTTATAATAAAATAATAACGATGTATTATTTCATTATAATATTAAATTGAAAAAAATAATAATCATAATGATTATTATTATTATCATTATTTTATTACTCATACTAGGATTATATAGTATAGTTATTATTATTATTATTCATACTAAATATAGTATAGTTATTATTATTATTATTATTATTTAGTTTATGGGGAGCAGATGCTCCAGAGTACGAAATAAATAAATGCTCTTTTTCTCTCTCTCTCTCTCTCTCTCTCTCTCTCTCTCTCCCTCCCTCCCTCTCTCTCTCTCTCTCCGGCAGATCGTTCATCCAGAGCTCGCGTGTGTTCTCTGTAAAGGACAAGAAAAAAGACGAAAATATATCGAGGAGCTGGCCGAGAGGAAGCTTTTGGCTTCTTGGTTATGAATGAAACTTCCCAACCACCCCCGCCATTAAACCCTCGCGGCAGGGTGTCCTTTTTACCGAAACTGGTCATAATTCCGGTTCCGCGCCGTGTTGCCGGGTCTTCTCGTTTCGGAGTCATCGTCAGTTTCTTTCGCAGCCGTAAAACGCAAAAGCCTGTTTGCCTCTGCACGAGAATACGAATGTCCGCGTATAATTCCTATTGAATTTATTGAAACGATTGATTGTGCGAGATGTTTTTTTTTAAATTTATTTTTAATCATGCAGCGAGTAAAGGTTCTCGCGGATTTTCATTTTTAGGTCTTTGTTATCAGTATTTAATCTCGGGGTTGCTTCGAATTTCCTGTTACTTCAATGTTTCCAGTTCCTTAAAAATTCTCCAGAGTTTTTGCTCATAGCCCTTCGTGTCTCTGTTAACTGTTGTACCGCGATTGCACGAGGGCACAGGGGAACTGTGAGAAATCGGTGGATTATTACCTATCTTATCATTATTATATAATAGCTTTTACCCGCGTCTATACGTCAGTCAGTCAGTCAGTCTGTCACGAAACTGTTTTATACGTATAGACTATCGATTTTTTTATTTTACATTTTTTATTTTTTTTTATTCTTATATATTTTTATTCTTATTGTTGTATCTTGTGTATTGTACATGGTTTATTATTACCAGGTCTGTAAATATGAAACCGGAATTTGCCCATAGATGGCCCTAGCTGTCATTGTAGTTACCGTCAAGTCGCGTCATTGGCCCCATTTGCTTTGTTGACATCTGGCAAAGATTTTTAACTCACAACAATACAAGTTTCATACCCCAACATAGTTTGTTATAGCGTTGAACATGTCGAATTTTGTGCCTAGAAATTACGATCTGCGGACAGCATTAATATTCTGTTACCATATGAAGAAAACTGCTGCAGAATCGCATTGAATGTTTGTCGAAGCTTACGGTGAGCATGCTCTTGGTAAATCACAGTGCTTTGAGTGGTTTAAAACATTCAAAAGTAGCGATTTTGACGTGAGAAACGAAGAACGTGGGAGGCTACCGAAAAAGTTTGAAGACAGCGAATTGCAAGCATTGTTGGATGAGGATGACAATGAAACTGTTAATACTAAACGCTACCGACAACAAATGATCGATTTGAATCAAGCTTTGCGTGAAAAACGACCAGCATATCAAAAAAGGCAACAAAACGTGATTTTGCTTCATGATAATGCACCATATCACACATAGCAAAACTGGTTAAGGAAACGATTGAGGCGTTTAGTTGGGAAATACTTTCGCATGCAGCTTACTCACCAAACTTGGCTCCGTCCGATTACCACTTATTTGCATCGATGGGACACGCACTTGCTGAGCAGCGCTTCACTTCTTACGAAAATGTATGAAAATGGCTGGATGACTGGTTTGCCTCAAAAGAGCAACAGTTTTTTTTGGCATGGCATCCACAAATTGTCAGACAGGTGGAAAAAATGTATTAGGAATGGACAATACTTCGAATAAAATATTTTTCATCATTTTCACACAACAAAGTGTATTTTCTATACAAAAATTCCGGTTTCAAATTTACATACCTGGTATTATCGTTATATATTATGTATTGTATATTATTCATTATTATCAAACCCATAATAATTATTAATACTAATGACATTACTATTATTGTTATTACAAAACACGCTCCTCTTTTTTGAAGACGATCAATTAAAAACTTCCTTCAAATTGAGAGGTTGATCATTTTATTAAAAACGTTTCAGAGGAGAGAATTGAAAAAGTCGAGAAAATGCATCGTCGTTTTTTTTTAGTTTCAGTTATTCTAATTATATTCTAATTCTGATATCATATGATTTACATTCAGCGGGTGTATCATTTCATCTGATTAGTCTAATTAAATAATAAGAGCTGCTCGGCCTTCTCTCTCTCTCTCTCTCTCTCTCTCTCTCTCTCTCTCTTTCTTTCTTAACACACCCATATCTCTCCACATGCAGACTTCGAGCGCAAGTGATCCACCGTGAGCTGCGGGTTCTCCACGACCAGTTTTAAGGGCCCTCGCGTACAATTGGACGAGCACGTTACATATACACCTCTTAATAATTTCTTCTGCATAATTATGTTCCAGCTATGCGATCCCGGCTGTACTTTCAACACATAGCGCACTTATCCACGTCCGATCGATCCTCGTTCTGACCCAAATCTCTCGTACGAATGCAAGCGAGAACATTTTCTTACGCCGAGCAAAAAGATTGCAAAAAAAAAACAAGATAGACTAATCACAGGTTATCGGTGATCGTTCCTCATCGTGCCCGTTATTCTCAGCCCAGACGAAGTCTTCGTGAGTTAACGTCACATCCTGTGGCATTTGGCTGTATTTCGGGTATAATGATATCGCGTCTGTTATTAAAATCGTCGAAAAAAACGGGTAAGCGCGCTTGCGAACGGATCTAGTCGAATTTTATACAGGCAAATCGAATTTTAATTGGCGGCTTGGAATATAGGCACCTTTGTATATCTTTATATATATATTTAGAGAGAGAGAGAGAGAGAGAGAGAGAGAGAGAGTGAGAGAGAGGGAGGGAGGGAGAGAGATACTGGGTGGCCCGAAAAGTGACGTCAAAAAGTAAAATCTTTTTCATTTTATGGAGTTGAAGTTTGCATCGTTGGAATGCAACAATTTTTATGTTCACTTTTCATTTAATTATTTCTATGCTTAGCTAAAGCCTTTTTTTGCAAATTGTAGTCGTAAATCTCAAATAAGAACACGTAAAAACAATTGAATGATTATCGCAGGCAAAAAAAAATCGAACAATTAAAACGAATTTATTTTCGTTGCGTACTAACGATAGGAACTTCCATGTCATTTTATTTTTCCAGATATTGATTAATTTTGACTAAAATTGACTGTTGGATATTTTTTTCCATTTTTTTTTGTAGCATAGATTTTTTCTCTTTCGTGTATGTGCTTTCCTCTTATTGGTAGAAATTTCTAAAGGCAATTGGGAGGAATTTAGACTAGTATAAGTATTTTTTTTAATATCTGAATTTCAGTGACCGATCCATTCAAACCGATTTTTTTTTAATCTTTTGATCAAAATCATCATTTGGGCTGGTGTTCAGTTGGTTATTTATTTATTGCTCAGCCGAGCGTTGCACAACGATAACACGTGTAAAAAAAAACACACACACACAAAAGAGAAAGATTTGATAAAAAATAATTTTTCTCGAAATCTAAAAAAGATCGTAATACATACACGAGGGTGATTCGGATAGGTATTGATACGAGACATCTAGATTTTTCTTTTTGACGTCACATTTCGGGCCACCCGGCATCCACAGACGCATTCTCGACATTGGTCGCGATTACAGTACGACCGCTCAATTGGTATGGGATGAAGGAGTCGGGCGCGTGACGTTCCCACGAATTGTATATACGAGTCCGCGAGATGAGAATGATGCTGCGAGAAGATGCCGCGTACACGCGCGGGCGGCAAACGACAAGGCTTCGCGCGAGCCACTCGCGCCTGAGAGACATCCAGCCCATACGACAAATGGAAAGAGTGCGAGAGAAACACAGAGAGAGACAGAGAGAGAGAGAGAGAGAGAGAGAGAGAGAGAGAGAGAGAGAGAGAGAGAGAGAGAGAGAGAGAGAGAGATAAGAAAATCCCCCGCCCGGGCGGTCAATACCACTTGAACCGATCCCGATGACGAACGATCTTCCCGTACCGGCGTCGATGACGCATCCCCGCGAATCATCTTGCGACCTATCTTTTGTCCTCCTCAGTTCTGACTGATTTTCATGCACAGCACTCAGCGACCCAATATTTCGCCCGACGAAAAAAAAAAATCTCCCATTCCCAAGGTATCAGATCGCAACGAATAATAATAAAAATAACGATGATGTTGACGGCAACATCAACGGTAACAATAATGAGGGTACGTTTCGTTACGTCATCAGAGGCAAGCTACCTCGTACAATAATTAATGAAAAAAAACAATAACTGTTATAAGTTATGCTTTTGAAAGATAATAACTTTCAGAATTAACCTTTTTCAAAATGAATAAAAAATAAAAGTCATAGATTCAACACTAACTATTATACGTTATGCTTGAATGGCAATAATGATAATAATAATTGTTGTGTATTTACAAGCTAGGTTTTTTGTTTATTTCCCGTTTTTTATTCTTCATAAACATGGCAACAACAGAAAATTCACCGTCAACAGCATTTCAAAATTATCATTTATTTTTCCAATTGATTAATACTGCTTTTAAACATTGCAAGACGTGCCACGTGCGAGATGCTCTTCGGTTCTTATCAAACTGATCGGACGTCGAACGCTTCAAGCTCGATCGCAATGGACTGTATATGGCGAACGACCATCGGTAGCACTTAGGATTAGCAACGATATTTCCTTCAAGCGTTACTCCACACGATGGTAGGCTCCTGTGATCTCTATACTCGATTGTTTCTCTGTACCTTGAAGGTTTGGAACACATCCTTTTCTGGTATGTGTGAGTGTGTGTGTGTATGTACATGAAGGCCTTAGGCCACTCTAGGATTTTCCAAAAATCGATTTTTTTGTTAAAAATGTACCTCAGTACCTATAAAATTATATTCCAAAAGAGTATGGTTGTGAAAAATGTCTAAGTACTCGATTTTCGAATTTTAGCGCAACCCCTCTTGATTCATGGCGTGACTTTCTACTAACGTTAAACGCGTTTATCTCAAAACTACATTTTTCAGTCGGCCGGACTCATAACTCAAACAAATTTCAACCGATTCACTTGAAATTTTAACTGTATATTTAGAATTACATTTTCTGAGGCACTACGAACGATTTTTTCATTATAATGCATAGTTCCTTTTTTATAAACAATTTTCTGATGATTTTCTCATGGCATTTTATACTTTTTGTTTTAGAAATGCGCCATTTTGACAAAAAATAATATATCAAAAAAA
>OZ010717.1:26724626-26868125 GCA_963932345.1 Ophion ventricosus
TTAAGGAACGGAGTCCCGTTGCGTTTTCTCGCGCAAAAGGCTGTACAGAGCGTGGCAGGTAACGCCACGCCAGGTGAAGTGGCCTTTGTGTCTGTATATACTTTATAGATTATATATATATATATATATATATATGCACATGTAACACAGGAAAAATCTGCCACACGTCCGCTCCACTTGCGCTACGTAAGTATATATATATATATTTGAATATATATATATATTTATGTTCCAACACTACGAAGACTGCTGCGAAGTGAAAGTTGTTAAACTTGTTTGGGGAAACGTTGGCGAATCCTAAGACTGCCGCATTTACTTTGCTCACTTCTATTGAAAATTAGACAATTTCTTTTCTGCTTCTTCTTGATCCTCAAGGATTTCAGGGAAAAAAAAGGTTTTTTTTTTTCTTTCATTCGTCGAATTTTGAAGCGGTAGGATTCTACTTTTGATTCGGAGATTAGGAAAACTCGCAGATGGTGTTGAAGTTTGAAAATTCTTTGTTACTATTTAGTTTCTTTATTTTTATTATTATTAAAAGTATTTGTACACATTTAGGCAGCGAATTTCTGATAAAGATTATATAAAATGTTTGGTATAATTTTGACAACCTAAATGTATGAAAATAATTGGGCAATCAAAAAGAGATTAATTTCCATTGCGTTCCAGGAATTTCAAATGTCGGCTATATTCTGGCCGATTTTAGAACTGGACAAGAGCATTGTTAAGCCGAACGGTGCAGAAAACTTGGGATATTTCCCAATTTGAAAATTCGAATTGAATGCAGTAATTAACTCAAATGTAAATAAAAATTTAATTGCATGAAATTAAATTTAAATTGAATGAATTTAAATTTAAATTGAATGAATTTAAATTTCAATTTAATTAATTTTAATAAAAATTGAATTAAAATTAATTTAAACTAAATTAATTTAAATTTGAATTAAAAAATCCAACAAAATTGCTGAAAAGCCGAGCATCGCGAAAAAAATTGGAATATTCTCTATACTGAAAAATACGAATTAGATCAAATAAATTGACTGAAATTTTTGAAAAACGTTAATGTTCTAGGATTTCGTCAAGAGCAGGAGGGAGGGAGAAAGAGATATAGATTTCTCGATTTCTCGGGCTGAAAGATCGTTGACTCTCGCGAGTGCGAAAAGGCGAAAGAAAGAAGAAAAAAAAGCGACACAAAAATAAATCAAATATAATACCAGTGCGATACGGTTCGTGTGTATTTTAATTGACGCCACGGCAAACACCGGAGCGTGTCTCACGGTGAGTGTATTAGCTACCTTCGTAAAATCTCCGTCGTCCCGTACGATGTGTAGTAAATTCTGTCCTCGTAATCTCTCTCGCGCCTTCGAATCTCCGCGTATATGTGCGAACTCGAGATAATGCTACGATCCTGTGCGTGTCTGTACGAGAGAGTTCTCCGTCCTCCGTCCTGTGACGTTTTGCAGTCACGCTATCAAAAAGATCCTGATGCTCGCAGCGAATTCGCGACGTATATAACGAAGTATCGCTAAAGCGAATCTCGAGAAACTCGTTTTTTCGTCCTTTTCTCCCTGAAAGCATTGATAAAGAATATCGACCCCTCCTCCTCGATAATCCCTGCATTGACTTTATTTGAATGAAAATAATATGAATAAAATTTACTCAACCGTATTGCAAATAAGTCCATTGATGGCCCGTTTAAGTCTTATGAATACTGCAGTAGAAAAAAAATCACATCTATGTTAATATTGTAGATACAGATTTAAGAATAGGCTCAAAGTTTTCTCAGAGCTTCAGGCTATGAGAACAAAAAAACATTTTTTTTTTAATTTTCTAGTAGTTGAACCCCTTAACTGAATTAAGTATTCATTCGCTCAAAATGATAAAAGTTTCTTTGATGATTTAAATTTTATCGGAAGAGGTGGATCGCATTATAGATTTTATTCCACTCGGTACGATAATGGACATTTTACGAACGCTTCGCGTGCGTAAAACCCCCGTTTTTAGACCTCGTAAAATAAAATTTCGTACAACACTCGACGAAAAACCTTTTTCTAATCTCGTGTGATTGCAACACTCACCTTCGGCTCTTGCTGCAAACTCATACTCGTTAAAAAAAAGTTTTTTCATCCTCGTGTCATAATGTACTATTATCCAACAGGGTGGATTTAATTGTAAAAAAAAAAACTTATTGTCAAATGAAGCTTTTTTTGCCAATCTCTGGAATTTCATCTCCAATTTTTTGGTACAATATACTTTTTCTTCTATATTATTTTTTTCTTCGAATTCTATCAATTTTTAAATTTTTATTTTTTTTCACAATTTGCTCTGCTCATTTGAATCGGAGATCTCTGAAGCAAATCCTTACAGACATTCGAGTGACGTTCATCAATTGATTCGTAGAAGAAAAAAAACACATTTCCATTGCATCGTAACGATGCAAAGTTGAACAGCACTTGAGAAATTCCCGATGTTTTCTTTTTGTTCGCAATAAAGGCGCAAGTTCGTGTTTCGTCCACAAGTCGCTCAATAGTGTCAGACATAAAGAAGAAAAATATACTCAAGATGCAGGCAAAAGCTGGCCAGCAAGGATTACGTAACATCCTCTGTTGCGTTTGCTATAACCACTTGTTGTACGACGCGCCTGTACTGTACTTCACACACACACACACGCCTGCATACTCGTTTCATTATTCACCGTTAATGTACCTACAACTTATGGCTAATGGCCACACCATATTCTCAGTGAATTCACACCTTCGGCGCGACCACAGCAGTCCCAGCATTTGGCTTCTTTATTCATCAGTTTCCGTTCCCTTTCGGAAGTTCATCATCCAACAAATGGACAGTAACAGAAAGTATGTACTTACGCACTGTACAAAAGAGAAAAACATTCCCTCCCAAGCATCGAACATCCACCAGTCGATGATGGCAAAATGTTATTTTTTTTTTTTGGAGATACAAAATCATTTGGCTAGGAAAATAATAGCGAGGATTAGGACCATGGCAACATTTTTATAGTTTTCTTGTGTTTGGGCGAAAAAATTTGGGTTATGAAGATGAAGAATTACACGGAGAGAATTAAATGTTAAAAATTACCGTGCAGTAACGGCAACCAGATGACAACCCTGAAATTCGCTTATTATTACTGAGTAAAACACAGATTTTCACGAAAATAAAATAAAATTTCTTCTTCAGATAGAAAATTTTACCAGATTTTCTAGTACATTTTCATGTGTAACAAAATACGCAAAACTTAAATTTAAAAAATATATAATATCAGCGAAATTTTACTGTGCATTTTCTTATTTTATGCCTTTCAAAAATGTCTATAAAAAAGTATCGTCTTTATAACAGTTATTTTAAGATTTATTATAAAATTTAATGAGTGTTATAGGAAAATGTATTGTGCTCTCGGTAAAAATTATCGTGCGCGCTACCCTTCTTGTGTAGTAAAATTTTAGCTACGTATTTGAAATTTTCTGTAACGTGAGTTAAAAAAAAACTTGTCGCATACGAATTATTATGCTTTTCTCACTTGTCACCACATTAAAATATATCACGGTAATTTTTACCGTGAAATCCACGACAAAAATTACTTTTTAATTCTCTCCGTGTAGATTTTTTTTCAACACAATTTGCATCCTTAAATTGATCAGACCCCAAAAAGCGTCCGACAAACTGGCTGAAGGATTTTGGTGGCTCGAATCTAGTAAACAACATTTGATGACGTGAAAAAAAAAATTATTGCATTCATTGCACTCCAACGATGCAAATTACAATCCAATCAAATTTTAACGCCATTGTAGATCGAAGCATATATCGCGCGTTGCGATAAACGACAGGTTCGAATTGAACGCTCTTTTTCATTCTTCGTTAAGACACGATACGGCGGGTATATACCTATTAGCAAAGAAAATGGCGTAACCGATGGAATTTGACACGCAACAAAACGTAAAGCACAGCTCGATCTCTTAGAACTCGATGTATACCGATATATATATACGTGCTCGAAGCGAAGAACAAAAGTTTTAATATATGCACACGTAATCTGGTGTAAGAATACGATTCTCCGTGCAAACAATTGGCAACGCGTCACGATAAACGACGGGGAGGTAATTTTTATTTTTTATTTTCTTTATTTCTTTTTTCTTTCACGTGATCGTTTCGCTGCCGCGCTCGTGGTGGGCGTTTGACGCGAACGTTAGGAGAGGAACTTTTACAGGTGTTCGACGACCGACTGAGAGCTCTGCACTGTCACAACAATAGGTAAACGAGTACGCTGTGTGTACCATTGCTCGAGCGTTTATTGAAATTTATTCGACTTCCGGTCTGATCGATCGACACAAACGACCGACAATCAGGATTACTCCGACAGATATATGTATTTTCTCTCCCTGCTGCATCATTTTAAGACACTGTCTAACTTTTGGTCCATTGACCAATGGAAAATGCATTTTTTTATCGAGCACTCGAATTTCCGCAGCTTCGCTATTCCGGCGTCTCGTCGCGATCGATCGCGAAGTTTTTTTTTCCTTCTCGGAAAAAATGCAAATTCTTAACATTACAACTTCCTTAAGCCGGCTGGCTCTCTCACACGGATTCAATGCATTTTTTCTTCCACGTTCGTTTTTCTTTTTAAATGCTTTTTTTTTTGCTTCGTTGTACGCGGTCTTCTTCAGCGTCTCACAAAGCCAGTGGTGCTTTATAAACCCGGCAAAACAGCCTCCGCCCCCCCCCCCCCCTCCCCCAATTCCCAGGGACACGACCGACAAAGAATTCTAAAGATTCGAGCGAAAGAGAAAGAAAGAAAGAGAGAGGTCTCACCTCCCCCATAAGCGAAAAGGTGTCCCTTCCCATCGAGTAACTCCAATTTTTGCGAGCGCCATTATTTCTCTTGTTTTTGTTCATTTATCATCGACTTAATTACTGATTTCTTATGTTTCGTTGTGTGTTTTTTGTTTTTAATTTCCGCCTCTCGCGATCGTTCATCAAAGCTCGCGAGAGTCCAGCATGGAAAAACATCGAGTCGGCATAATTCGAGCCAGATGCGGCGCATAAAGGCAGACTTGTGTGTATACGTGATGCACGTGTGTAAACGCCTCGTGTGTAACAACGAAAGAAAGGAGGAGCGAAAGATAATAAAATTACAGCAAAAAAAAAAAAACGATCCATCGATAACATAAATGCTTGTTTAAACGCTTGAACGACTCTTGAAACGTGTTACTCCGATAGATATATCATCATTCGAATAAATATGCACGTGAAACCTTAAGATTACAACGAGATTTTGTAGCTGAAAGAAGAATTTTCATTTTTTAGTTTAAATTTGGAAGAACAGTTTTTTTTTTACGTGACTTGGGAATTTTTCTTAAGATTGGTGTCTAGTCTAGAACTTTCGGAAAATAGAAAAAAAATTTATTTCATTTTTCAACGTCTTATAGCGTCGAGAATCACCTCCTAAAATTTTGTGACGAAATCCGTAATAGAAAAAAAGTTATAGCGGTGTGTGCAGGCACAAGTCCTACACGCACCGTTTCAAGTCCAAAACTTTAAACGCGTTTTTCAGGAAATCACTTTTTTTCAACTGGCGGACAAACAATCTCCGCAACCGCTCGATCGATTTTTATGAAACTTTGTACGATTCTTTATTAAGGTGTTTTGTATGGTAATTCACCACATTTTTGGAAAGAAATTTATAATGTAAAAATTTACAGGACGCAAACGGTGCAAAAATAGGTCGATTTTCGTACAATGTTTTTCAAATAGCCGCCATTTTTTTTCTATTATCGATTTTTGACAAACGGTGGTGAATTACGTTGATAAATATGTTTGCAAAATGCACTTCGTTTTTATTTTACGAGGATAAATCGCACGAGGTTGATGTTTGCATCGTTGGTATTCAATGCAATTTTTTTTTTTCGATGGCTCAAATTATTTCCTCCCTTTGCAAGTCCTATTATGGCGAAGTAGAAGGTGTGACACATGAGTGCGAGAGAAATAGCTAAAATTTTCGAACCAAGATTTCTCATAGATAAATCATTTTTGGGGCAAAAGAAAATCGTCAAGCTCTGGGTCAGAATATTCTCCAGAGCCTGATGCTTTGTTTTTCCTCAAAAGCCTTTACCATTTATGAGATAACTGGGTTCGAAAATTTGTGAGGTTATGTTGACCTTGTACATGCCCTTATGGTCCATTCCTATTTAACAATGATAAATCGCTCGTCGTTGAAGTTTGCGTCGTTGCAATACAATGATATTTTTTTCTTCTTTTTCAATAGCTCAAATTTTTGTTGGCAGAACTATGCGACGAAAATTGCTCAAACGCTTTTCCTTGGAATACTGATCAGCGATCAATAGAACAAATCTCCAAAAAGAAAGTACAGCTAAGAAAAAAAAAGTATAAAAATAATATAAGTATAAAAGAGAATATATAAATATAGAGAATAATTTTCGTTGCATTCGAACGATACGAACATCGTTGAATAGCGAATGTTGTTAATCGCACGTAGGGGGAGGGGGTTTAATGTGGAATCGTGGAAGATTTTTTTAGTTTGGTATGAAAAAAAAAACAAGTATCGTGTTCGGTGTTCATACGATACGAGTCTTGAATTTAATCACTCGATCCGACGTGACGTATGTGCAAGCTGTGCTGTATATATATATATATAATTTTATTGTCGACTCTGCGGTTTTAATTACTCTTTGCTCAACAATAAAAATTCTCCTTTGTCGTAACGAATCGAATCAGAAGCTGCTACATTCCGGACAGAAACGTTTAAACAACGTACGACGTTCCGACATAAAAATAACAAATAAATAAAAAGTTTGAGAGTAATGCTCGAACGTTGATCGTTTTATTATTGCGAAAAAGAAAGAGAAAAATTTATACGCATTGTTCGCGTTGTGTCTTTGACACTCCCTGAACAAACAAAAACCACGTTGTTTTGAAAATAAGCCACGAGTTAATCGAATCTCCTGACAATTGTGTTTGCAAGATGCGCGAGAAGCATTAAACGATTGCAATTGTCTGTAAACGTTGCTCGATTACTGTCCGATCACGTTGGTTCTTGATATCATTTCGAACGACTTTTTCTCGAAGCAGAAAGCGCCGCGCAGTCAATTCGTAATCGTGGCGAAATGTTTCCGGCATTAATAAACATTTTGTTGCCCTCGCGACCTGGCCTCCGAACGAAGAAATAAAAAAAAAGAAAAAGTTAACGAACTCGGTTCGCACGAGTTTCGGCGCCTTCGTACAGCGCGAGCGCGATACGGAGGTTCTTTTTTCAACCTCGCTAACGATATGCAAATATACGGTTAAAGTGGTGGTACCTTCTCAAGTCGATAGGAAACGACCGAAAGTCCACGCGAATTGAACACGAAGGGCACATTTTAAACGCAACGGGCACATCTTTTTTCAATATATAAATATTTATGGAAATAAAGGAAGAGGGGAGAAAAAGAGGGTTCGACAAGAACTGATGTGTAATTCGAATTAAGTTTTTTTTGTTGTAGCTGTCCCCCTTGTTTTTTACGTAAATTAAACGAGTTGCCGTAAATTTGGATCACTTAAACTCCGAATCGATCGAAAAGCGATAAATTTAGCGTATATTTAATTCTCAGGAAGACACACTCACATATGTCTCTTTGAGTGTGTGTTTTTTGGGAAAATATTTTTTTGGAAAAATATTTTTACTTTCAGAAAAAAATCCACTGATGCAAAAATCCCAACGTGCGAACTTATACACTGCAAATTCATGTGTGCTATTTGTTTCGCGTAAGGTGTGTAATTTTAGAAATTAACACGTGTAAATGCCATATCCAACTAGAAACAACACACTTATATGTGTTATAGAGAATTCAAACACATTTCACGTGTATTTTCGAACACTCGAATCGCATTAAATTTCAACACGTTATTGCTGTCTTATTCAAAACATGCGACACGTGTAAATGGAGACATTTACACGTCTACACATCACACGTGTCTTGAACAATGCATTTATGTGTGTTACATCAAAATTACGCACATTTTGTGCGTATGTGTAAACCGTGGATCCGCATTAAGTATATTAAAATTTATATGACATTTTTAATGTACTTCATACTCAAATGGCATGTCAATTTTAGTGTACTTTATACTAAAATGGCATGCCAATTTTAAGATACTTAATGCCTATTTTAGTGGAATTAATCACTCAAGGCTTGTTAATTTAAATATGACGATTAAAAATAAAATAATATAACTAATAATTATACGACTTACTTTCGTCTGTCATGCCATACCTGCGATAGAACAATAAAATGCTGCAAGTACTCGATAACATAGAGGCAGCATGCGTAGTATAGGCAGGTAGGTCTTAGGTTCGATTCCATGTGTATGGGTAACGTTATTTTCGAAAAAAAATCACTTCTGGACGTTCGGGAATGACGAATTATAATAAAAAATCATTGATGTAGAAATTCGAGTTGAGTATTTCATTCTATTTTGGATTTATGCAATATTCTATATGCATTTCCTAGACGGGCTGTGATGCCTTCAACCAACACACATCCAGTGTGTAAAAAATAATAAAATAACACACCACACATGCATAGAAATATAACAGTCAAGCGTATAATAAATTACACACTCGGAAATGTGTAAAAAGTGACCACAAGGAACACATTGTAGCTGTGTTCGAACAACACACTTGGATTTGCATTGTACCACGAAACAAACGAGAATTTCATCTTGTTATAAATTGCAGATGCGATGATTCCTCAGAGGAGCTTACTTGCGGAGAGTCAGCACATTATAAGCGAGGAAAAAAAAGAAGAAATCTCAGTCACACCATGATCAGACGTGTTTCTCCCGCGGACGAATCGCAGAATCCTCTTCTGCGCTGATACGAAAGGGCCTCTCAGATTACGCGCACAAAGCTAGATGAGAAAGAGAGATAGAGAGAGTGAGAGAGAGAGAGAGGAGAGAGAGAGAGAGAGAGAGAGAGAGAGAGAGAGAGAGAGAGAGAGAGCACTATGTGTAATCTTTTGTTGCACATGCCATTTCTCCCCCGGGGACGTCCCGTACACGAGAGGGCGGAAATCTTATCCAAGCTTCCGATCCCTGTCGATAAAGGAACGAAGGGTGTTTCGTATAGATAGGGCCGTAGTGCATCCTACTTCCGATTCTTCAACCCTTCGAGAGTACAGTTTTTTTTCCTCCCTACTCCAGCGAACTTCAGATCGCAAGTGAACAAAAATGAAATTCGAGCCTTCGCGATGGGTGGATGGAAAAGAGGAGATATTTGGTCGGGCCTCGATGGTCCTTCAGACACCCATGAGAGCAGGGTGCTGAAGACGTTTTTTTTTCTGTTCCACAGTACTCGCGCTCCTGCAATGAGAGAAAATACCCGAAGGGTGCATTAACGAGCATTTTTTTTCTCGTTGGACAAAAAAAAAAAGGGTTGCGCTCGGAACTCACGCCCATTTTGGGAAGACGTTTTTAAACCTGTCGGTTATGGGCCACGTTATGGGACAATGAGCAGATGGCTCCTGAGGAACTCTTCCGAGTCTCCATGGCAAAGTGTTTCTCCGGATGGATTCTTAACGTAGCTTGAGATCGTTGTGTGAACTCGTTCTCTCTCTCTCTCTCTCTCTCTTTCCCTCTGTTTTCCTCTCTCCAAAGAAAAAGAGAGAGAGAGAGAGAGAGAGAGAGAGAGAGAGAGAGAGAGAGAGAGAGAGAGAGAGAGAGAGAGAGAGAGAAGTTCGTTGCAAAGCTGCGTCCATATTTGAAAAGCAGTTGAAGACAGGCTACTTCTTTTGCAAGAGGTGGATTTCTATCGCTAACATTCCGCGGACCAACATAATTTTCCAATTTTTTTTTGCCGAATTCATGCAGAAATTCGTTGGGAAGTCCCCCAGACTCTGACACATCACTATAGGGATATAATAGGAACGCCGAACGTAGAGAGACCACATTGGAATCCAAGTGGATTCCGCGCTATTTCCCGTTTGACGTCGTTTGAGAATTTTTTCATTCGAAATTCTCAACCGGAATTTGTTTGATCGCCCAAAGAAAAATATCCTTTTGTGATCTCGTGTACAAATTTGTCGGGAAGTCTCAAGATGCATCCACATCTCCATAGGGATTTGTTAGGGACACATAGGAAGTGTTCATTGGGATCTAATTGGATTCTGTACTGTTCCTCGATGTTGAAACATAACCTACACACTTCGTGAGCATGTACTTGTGTGGTGATATTATGTCAAAGTGCGATAAAATAAATAAACGTTACTTACAATGGATTTCCGGTCATGTGATACAAATCTATCTTTAAGATATCATTTTTCAAGCAAATTATACTTTTTTTAACTTAAGACTTGAACTTCTTGAAGGTCGACTCATTTTGTATGTCTTTTTTGTTGAGAAAATTGAACGTACAGAATGCGATTGGATCTATCAAGAATCGTATCGGATTCTTTTCAATAATGTGGAAATCCTTCGACATTCAAACTGGATTCATACATTGGATTCCAACGGGAAAACCTGATTAGAATCCAATGTAGGAGCGTGACGTTTTAGTATAAAGATGCGTCATCTGCATTGGATCCATTGTGACCCAATGCGCAATCTGCATTGGATCAATTATGATCCAATGCGTCATCTGCATTGGATCCCTATTACTAACTCGGGTCAAGTGTGGAAATCCAATTGGATCCCTGCACCCATTTCTTCATGGCAATGTATCCCAAAGATAGTCAACTTCAGCCCATTACGATCTTTGCGATCGTCGAACGAAGAATCGAGCCAGTCCCTGCCTGTGCCATCCTTCAATCGGCACAATTCGAACCAACTCCAATCTCGCTGATGGCTCAGATCCAACAACAACAAAAAAAGCGGGTTTCATTCGTCTCGTCAGATCCTGCTGCTTGAGCTGTCTTTGCTTGACGAGCGTTTCTAACATTTTGGCAAAAAAGAGCCAATGAGCGAGGACGAGGGAACAGACGGAGAGAAGACGATCGGTAGAAATTGACATGCGTGATGAGTATGGCAATGCGCCAAGGAGTCTCCATCTTTCCGTCTCTTTCTGGCAAAGTCCTTCTGAGCCGTCTACGAGAGTCTCCGAGAAAAAAGAAATGGGCGAAGGGCGGAAGGGTGAAGACGTAAGGGGCTCAAAAAAGAGAAAGAGAGAAAGATCGGTTAAAGAGTACAGCATAAAGGCGAGCCTTCGTATCAACAGTACAGATAAACTAGTACTCCGTACAGGCCCCTCGAGACTGCGGTAATTGTTTTTTTAATTTCTTTCCTTCTTCATTCGTGTATACGTGACGTACTACCAGCGCGCACACATTGGCAGCGGTTTCTACAACCGGCTCGGAAACTTCTCGTCTTTTGCTGCGCTATCTTATCCGGCCGTGCGTATATATACGTACGCAAGAAATACACCAAGAGTATAAAACAATGAGGTCGCCATGTTCCTTCTTCGTTTTTTTTATTTTTTTTATTCTGTCTTCTCATGGCGAGAGACCGAAACGCGTGTACGGCGCGATACGAGGGAAGCGGGAGGCAAGGAGGCTCCTCCAACCTCCTCTCACGGCTCCCTCTTCATCGTGAAACTCATCGCCGTATACGCCCGTCCATACCGTGTCTTCCTACCTTCTACTTGGAACGTTCTCATCCATGACGCCCTACCTTTCCTCGTAACTTCAGGCCTCGAAGACCTTAACGTCGCGTTACTCGAACGTGTACGCGATCCAAACGTGCTCCAATGTCGTCAACCATCTTTCACGTGTACACGAGGCAAGGGAAGAGAGAGAGAGAGAGAGAGAGAGACCTTTGGGCTAACTTTTTTATTTGTGCTTCCGTTTCGTTGAAAATTCAATTTGTGGAAGAAGACTTCGATTTGGAGTTTTTTTGAGTAGCTATTCGGACTGACTCGATGTTTCGGTAAATGTATTCTTACTTTTCAGTTTGTTTGGGTTTGTTCGGTGGCATTTTTCATTGTTGGTTAAATTCAGGTCCAATGGGACAAAGTTTGAAAAATCTTAAAGTAGAAATTAAAAGATTTTTTAACTTATCGATGCACTCGATGATCGTTGTAACTTTCATGGAAAGAAAAGACGATGTTGGAGCTTGGGTCGTTCGATACAGTGGAAATTTATTTTTATACTTGCCCTATTTTGCTTTTGGCACATCCAGCGCTAACGAAAATCCCTCGACGGTTTTTTTAGGATCTTTTATCAGAGATCTACAACCTGAGTGTGTAAAAAAATTTGGATGATAATAAAATAAAGGGAAACATACAAAGAGAATAGTTCATGGTGAAAGAGGGAATAGTAAAATTCTCTATAGTTTATTGACATCACAATCATAATATGGTTGACACAACTATAAGGGGAATGTATATCTAAACATGCTATTTGGATGGCGTGTTTGACTATCTATTATCCCCGGGATAATTATCAACTATTGTAAAAGGCTTGACAATATAGATATGGTTAATTCAGTGCTATCACAAAATTGGCACACAAATACTAATGTTGTATACTGTACGTTAGGTTATTTTGAGTTCAAACTTCTGCTATTCTATTTAAGGTATTACTGGATGGATATTAAAAAATCGCCAAAATTCTTGAAAATCTAAGGCATGACAGTTCTTGATAGAATAATAATACATAAATTATTTTAGAATCTTTCACTACATAATTTAATAGTTATAAACATATGAATTTAACACGGTCGCTTATGTGAAAACAGCTTCTACAGACGTTAATCGTTGCAAAACGAATGGAACTAAATCGCCGTAAATTCTGATAATATTATATCATCAAGATTTAGGATTAAGCGATTGATTATGCTAAGTTTTAAATAAATCGACTGAGTAATTATCGAGAAATTAAGGGGTTCCGTGGGTTTCGAAGCCAAAAAAGCATATATTCTCTATTTTTTTTAAATATAATATATAAATTATTTTATTCAAAGCACATAAGAGAGCAACATTTCAACAATATTTAAAAAAAATTTCATCCAAAAATTTGGGAAATTCAGCCGGTGGGACCTGGTTTCCGGAGACCCCTCAAAAAAAAGTGTCCTCGTGGTGGTCAGAATAACTCATGATAGCTTTATCTGAAATTAAAAAAACCAATTTTTTTCTGTTAGTATTATAGATAAGTATAGCTCGTGATTGAACGAAGGATTTTAAAAAAAATTAAATTTGAATCTATGGCAGAGTTGTATGCAAAATAGTTCAATTTTTGGTACAATTTACACTGCGTATAGGCTTGTAAAATTAGTTGTAATCGAAAAAAAAACCTTCGTTCAATCACTAATCAATGCTGTTATGAAGAAGTGTGCAAAATTTCAATAAGATCGGTGCGTTAGTTTTTGAGAAATGGTGTCCACCGACTTCAAAAATAGTGTTTTGAGAAAAATGCGTATACCTGCGTCGCTCCCGGCCGGTCTTTCCCAAAGGGGGGAATTCCCAGAGGCTCTCTCTCCTAGACTTTCACTACGATTGACTTAAAACTTTGGGAGAATATTCTAGACATATTGCACTATTAGATAATAAAATGAAAAAAAGTGGATTCTTTGAAATTTTTAAACCCACGTAACCCCTTAATTAAAGTAATGAGGAGGATCGCCTCTTTTAACGATGAATTAATAGCAATCATTAGAAAACTCAATATATATTGAGTTTTTAGGTAATTATTGATAATAATAAGATAATTTGTACGTAATAATTGAATTAAAAAATTGGGATTTTTTTTGTTGGACAGTTGAAACAGATGTACAGACACTGACAAAACCTCAGTCAAGCACATGCCAATATCGTCGAATTTGACTTCAATTATTATTAAAAGTTGAAAATTAACATTTCTAAGTGTTAATTTATTATTAAATTAGCTATTTGTACGAAATGATCTAGACTTGTAAATCCACTATTCACCCATTTCGAAGTAACTTTTCGCCCGACGATCCATCCAGTAATACCTTGAGTTTGTACAATTCATATATCGTTAACATTTACGTTTATCGAGTATAATTTGCTAAAAGACCTTACCAAACGTGACTATTCGAAACAAAATTACGGTAATGTTTACTTATAGCGACGACGCAAATCATATGCAGCTGGAGTAAACACAGCGCAGTAATTTGAAAAATTACGCGTTTCTTACAAACTGTCAAACAGTATGTTTGTTGCATAGCAAAAATATACCATATCGGATTATTTTTCAAGATTTTCCACATACCTGGAATTAAAGACCTTTAATTTTTTAGCATCTATGAATATTCATCACACCCTTCGTACTTTGTGGATGCACTATATTATTTCCAAAGAGACCACTCACAAAGCCTGAAAATCTTCGTATCTTCACGCGAATTCGTTAATACGAGTTATTATTAATTTTGCGCTTTAACCATCTGGCACGGATTATACAGCATTTGGAAAGAGAATGAAAGACACCATTATGAACGTATAAATGAAGCGTGGTGCCTTAACAGCCTGTGTATTCAAGCACGAAAGCCGAGCGCCGATCTCGAATCGCTCCCGTGAAAAATTCTCGTATCGATGCGAGATATAAAAACTTTGCGGTTATGTAGAGTCTCGACGATGGAATGCATCGATGTTGCGTAAGCGAAAAAAAATTAGTTGCAAATAATTGACATTCGATACTGAGCAATAATTAATTATTCTTCAAACATTCCCATGTACGGGCAGCAATTAATGAAAAAAAAAACTCTACGGACCTCTAAATATATTGATAATGATCACAAATACGATCGTAAGATTCCTGGGGATTTTTTTTACGGTAAGCAAAATGTGAAGTACTGTGGAGCTAGTGACGAAATAATTCGAGAGTATTCCTGCAAGGAAAAGAGCTCGTAACAAAATTGAACCGAGTTTAATTAACTTTCACTTCTGCACGAAGTTTCTCCCGAGTGAAAAATCTCAAGAAGCACATAGTGAGCAGTTGTACGATGAGACCCGTGGATAAGGAAGTTCTCTAGATGCGAGACGAACCCTGTAATCCGTTATCGACATACCAGAGGGCGCGTACCAACGGCCACGAACCACTTCCCACGCGCCCTTCGTTTCTCAGAAGGTAAAGCAGATTTTCTACCGACCTTTGGTAAAGTAGATCTCATGCAATTGTGTGCAGCTGTTGGTAACACTTGCCAACCGTCGGTAATGCAGTTTTCGGCTGTACCGGGCGATACCTAGGTCCCGGAATGGGACCTCCAATTCTCTGGTACCTTCTGAGATACGAGCAAAATGCGCGTCGAAGGAGCTGCCGATAATACGCGTAGTAGTTGGATCAAGATTGTGTCGCAACGTGACACGTATAGAACGTATATAGGAAAAAAAATATCCACCGGTGGAATTTCCAGCCGAAGTTCTAAAGTACCGGGTGCCCGATGGTAAAACGTTCACGTTCTCCATAATGGCCTCCTACCAGCGTCCCTATCCTATACGTCAAGCATTATGAACAAATTTAAAAAAAATGGAAAAATGTTTTTCTAATAGCCAACATATCAGTCGTCTAGTAGGACGCTCTTTTGAAAATCCTTGCCGATGGTGGAGATTTGTTCTCTGTCAGGCATCTTCTGAAAGATTTAAAAAAAAACATGTTTTTGTAAAGAAAGGTAATAGCTAAATTGTAGCATGGGGAAAAAATGTTTTATTTTTTTCCGTAGAAATGACAGCTATTTGGAAAAAAAAATTCTGATTTTTACCAAAATTTTGGAATTTAAAAATTGATAAAAAATGAACGCGGCATCCAATCCAAAAAAAAATCCTATGCTATATCCTAAATAATATTACAAAGAATATGTGGTATAAATTTAATCAAAATTGGTTGAGTAGATCTCGAAACATTTTGGCCACCAGTTTCAAAAAAGGATCCTACTAAACGACTTATATTTCCGCCAACGTAATTTTTTTTTAAATTCTTTTCTTTCGCATTTGTTCACGTAACCAGAAAGTATTTGTAGAAAATAAAAATGATGTTATATATTTAATAGTCGGGTCAAATTTTAAAAATCTTTATACCTATTTTTTCGAGCGCCCAGGTGGTGTAACCCCTCAAATTGCGGAGCTAATCTACCTGAGAATTAATGAAGGGCGCCTGGTGATTTGAATATCTGGCATTCCTTCGTGACGTTTCTCCGGCCTTCTTGCCATCAATATCTAACAAAGAAACATCAATTACCGTTGAATCTTGCAAACCTTCTGTGCCAATAAACGAAATGTCCTCTAGCCAAACAATACAATATTCATTTACACAAATAAAATTTGCACAAATAAAATTTGCACAAATAAAATTTACACAAATAAAATTTACGCAAGTAAAATTTACACAAATAAAATTTACACAAATGAAATTTAAACAAATAAAATTTAAACAAACACAATTTACACAAATAATATGTACACAAATAAAATGTACACAAATAAAATTTACACAAATAAAATTTACACAAATAAAATTTACACAAATAAAATTTACAAAAAGAAAATGTACACAAATAAAATTTTACACAAATAAAATTTACACAAATGAAAAGGTACACAAATAAAATTTACACAAATAAAATTTACACAAATAAAATTTACACAAATAAAATTTACACAAATAAAATTTACACAAATAAAATGTATACAAATAGAATTTTCACAAATGAAATTTACACAAATAAAATTTACACAAATGAAATTAACACAAATAAAATGTAAACAAATAAAATTTGCACAAATTAAATTTATACAAATTAAATTTACACAAATTAAATGTACACAAATGGAATTTACACAAATTAATTTACACAAATTAAATGTACACAAATGGAATTTACACAAATTACATTTATTTGCACAATTTTCAATATATGCAAACGACTTTCTCAACGGGCAATTCTCAGATTCCAAAAAAACGGACGAAAGCAGCTGGTCCATTGCCGATCGACTTTTTAACGCCAACATCTCGCGGCACCTCAAACCTCTCGCGTTGCCTTCGCGCACACACTCACGGGCATATCAGTGGTCCTACGCACACACACGGCTATTTCGATTGTGCGTAGCTAATCGAGCATAAAAGTGGAACGTTAGAAGCAACTGCGCAGCAAAGGCGAAAAGAAGAAAAAGGGCAACCGGTGAAAAATTATCTCACCTTGGTCGCGCGTGAATGAGCCGGTCAAAAGTCGCGTAACGAATCTTTCTTCGAAATTTGGAGCGGGGTACCGGGGGGTAATTAATACGCGGCTGGCGCATTAATTAGCCTCGAGACATTACGTTCGTGGCTAGAAGTCACGGACGAACGGATCCTTTTTTTTTTCTTCTCCCCCGTCTCGTCACGTTTCTTTCTTCTCTTTTCCTTCGAGATTTTAGGCCGCATCACGATTCCGCCTCATCCGTCAAAGCCCGTATTTGTGCTACGCGTTAAAAATACCGCAACGCGAGACGTTTGTTCTCCGCTTAAAAATTATTTCCACGCGACAAATATTTGAGCGGGAACGGAATTCCCGAGAGTGGAAGCGCGCCTCTCGAAAAACACGAATTGGGATTCAAAAGAGAGAACCAAAATGTGGTGCGTGTCTCGGACCAGGCATTAGTGTTCCGCAACTCGTCGAGACATCATTGTACCGTCGACTTGTAACTGGAATGCTTTCAAAATACTTGGTTTAAGGGGCTATTCTACTGCGAAGGCTAAAAAAATAAGCTATTTTTTAAATATATTTTTTTTGCAAACTGGTGGATGTATCGGTACAAACTTTTTTTTTCGCTTGAAGATACACTCTTATAGAATAAAAACCAATTTTTTGTGGTTGCATATAAATGTCTATTTATTTACCAATTTATAATCGTGTAAAGACATGAAAAAAGAAGTATGTCGCTGGCGTTGATGATTTTCGCTCTTCGGGTAATCTGAAACAAAAAAATTCAAAAAGATTCTTAATCTGTACGAGTGTCGCTATCGCCCGAACTAGAATTATTAAAAAATATTAATTTTGACTTATACTTTAGCCTGAATTATGACGAAAAAAAAACGTGTTTTTCGAACACTTTTGCCAAAAATGACGCCATTTTGTTATTTTGCAATATAAAATAATAATTCTAGTTCGGGCGATAGCGACAAACATACAGATTAAGCATCTTTTTTAATTTTTTGTTTCGGACTACCTGGAGAGCGCAAATCATGAATGCCAGCAACATATTTTTTTTTATGCCTTTACACGATTATCAATTGTTAAATAAATATAAACTTGTATGCAACAATAAAAATTGTTTTCTATTCTGGAGGAGTGGACCTTTAAGCGAAAAGACAGTTTGTACCGATACATGCAACAGTTTTGGAAAAAAATAATTATTAAAAATAGCTTATTTTTTGAGCCATCACAGTAGAATGGCCCCTTAACTATGCTAATTTATCCGGTGTTTTTTGAACAATGTTATTTCGCGAACACCGTTGGTTACCAACATTCAACGTTGCATTCAACATGCAACGTTTTCCAGTCTTAAGGATCCGGCAACCCGTACTTGTTCCTACTTCCTGATAGGAATCCAATGAATCATCGCATTGGATCATTGTACTAAAACGTCACGCTCGTACATTGAATTCCAATCGGGATTCCCCGTTGGAATCCAATTTGGATCCTAAAGGATTCTCACATTATCGAACAGGATGCGATACCATTTTTGATGGATCCCCATCGCATTCTGTGCGTTGAATTTTCTAAACAAAATATATATGGATATTGGCTCCGTGCAGAGTATAGGGTGGGGTTAATGAAATCGAACGCAGCCCTCGCAGTGGACAAAAATTGCAATAAACCTGACTATTTATATGTCAAATCTACATGAGCGTAGTACGAGATTTTTGCAATGAAATAAAAAATATTGTTTTATTAAAAATGGACTACGACAGTTGCTGTGTAATAAATTACAAAAATAGCAGAAGCAATAGTAAATGGAAACGAAGGTTTACAGGAATAGACGGGTGGTTCGAGTCTGCTGTGACAGACGGACGAACACGACGAAATTACATGGATTCCCACAGATTGCGCTGAATCGGGAGAAAGTCATCGTTTCGCAGACACGTGCGAGCAAAAAAAAAAACAAAAAAAATATTGAAGATCTCGCGTGTCCGATGGACGTTACTTACTTGTTCCTTCATAGCCTCGAGAACAATTCGCGGTTTTGCAGGATTCACGACAATGGGATTCTCGCGTGTGTAATGAATCGAGTAACCGCGTTGGTTGGGCTGCTGCGTATAGACGTAGAGATGTATATATTGTATGAAAGTACTCGCAGCTTCTCTCGCTCGTTGTACCTTCGTCTCGATCGTCTTAGCTCTTCTCCTTGCAAGAGCTCGTGTCTATATACCTTTGGCTGAGGTCGACGGCCTTCATCAGGATCGAGAGAGACAGAGAGCGAGATCTTCGTGTCCAGCATCACCTACCGGACGATCAACGAAACTGCTCTCTCTCTCTCTCTGTCTCTCTCATGATCCGCATTCTTATGGGAAAGCCCCGTTATCAGAGTCACGACCCTAGAGAGGAGAACCTCCAGCGACAATATAATATAGAATACGAGCGTTGTATATTCCCTCGGATAGGTAAGACCTGGACCAGATTTCCAACTTCGTTGAGATTGCTCCGAGGATCCATTTCGTCGTCTATATAGATGTGCGCTTAGACTTCTAACGGTAAATCAAGCAATGTAATTTCGGAGCGTAGCTATTACGAGGGATACATAGATACGAGTATACGGATGTGTATACACGGAAAATGATGAGTAGCCCTAATCATTGAACGTACACTTCGAGAGGCTGTAATTATTTTTTAACGGCCATGGATGGAGTTGGATTTGTTGCGGAGAGTCTATTTCTCAAGATAGAGGCCATCATTCTTTACGTGGTTGGAAGGTCACTGAATGTTGATGAGTTACGGAACTTTTGGTTAATCAGCTTGATGGCTTTGAGCAGGGATGCTACTTCTTATCCGACGGAAAATGCCACTCTTTGAAGGAGTTCCCTGAGTACTGAAGGAATCCTCACCACGTGTCAATCGGACTGATGAAACGATGCAAGTTTTCTCTATCGATTGATTGAACGTTGACGATTATTTAGAATGTATGTTGAAAAAGAGTGATATTAATGTTGGAAAATGCAGGTAATACATTTTCCCGTGTTAGACATTAGGAAAATTGATCGCACAGCCCGCGATGTAGTGAAAGCCGAGCATGAAGGTCCGCGTGGTAATGCGGATAATTGTTTCTCAACCCTCGAACTCCGGACAAGAGACTCTCGTGACGCATCGATTCTATGAATATTAATGCCCCGGGGCTTGGTGATTTATAACGCTTCCAGTCATTACGATCCTCCAGCAGTACGCTCGTACTCGTGTGTCTGCACACGCGAGCTTCAGTCGTTAATCCTACTCGTGAAAGCCTTCGTACTCCCAACCGATGCGGCATGTACATTTTATTTGCACGTCGAACGGGACTGAAAAATCCACGGATTAAACCTTCAATATCGCCGCCGTCATTTTTTCCCAGATAATCACGAATCTTCACCGAGAGAAGTGACATTTCCAAAAAGTACGATACTCCTGCGGGATTTGTCATCAGGCCTCTTTCCGGAGATTTCACTGGAAATCCAAGTGTGTTATTTTAACACACCCGTGCAGAAATTGTCGTACTGATCCAATTGGATTCCCATACTTCCTGACAGGGATCTGACGGGATTCCCTATTGGAATGGGGAATCCCGATATGGGGAATCCCCCCAGCACATTATAGAACAGAATCCCGCACGATTCATGATATTGAAGTTTAAATCGTTGGAACGCAACGAAAATAATTCCTATTCTTTGACAGTTCAAATCTACGGCAAACTTTTAAAAGATTGTCTTCGGTGACGTGCAATCCAAATGTATAGATAAAGATTTTGGATAACAATAAAAATGGAGAATAACGAAAATAAAAAAGAATTTTCACTGCATTCTAACGATGAAAACAGCATTACGATTCTTGATGGATCCCATCGAATTCTGTACGTTGAATTTTCTAAACAAAATATATAGGTTTACAAAATGAGTGGACCTTGAAAAAGTATATGTTAAAAATGTATGAATCGCCTAAAAACGTATATCGAAGTGTGCCGATTCTGTTTCAACACGCCGAGTTCTTTCTCGTAACTTTTTACATATTTTCGATTCAAACGTGGTAAGAATTCTCAAACAGCGTTAATCGGAGAAAAGTGCAGAATCAAATTGAATGCCAATGAGGACACCATGTGCGCGACGTCCCTGAAAAATCCCTATAGAGATGTAAGTGCATCTTGGGATTCCCCAACAAATTTGTGAACAAGATCAGCAAAGAATATTTTTCATGGGAAGAGCCAAGAAATTATGATTGAGAATTTCAAATAAAAACTCGCAAACGAACTTCTATCGGGAAATAAGGACGGCATTCACTTGGATTCCAATGTGGAATCACTACGTGCGGCGTCCCCATCAAATCCCTATAGGGATGTGGTGGGATCTGGGGACCATCCAAAAAATTTCTGCACGGGCAGCTACATGTGTTATTACCTCGCGGTCACTTTTTACAAATTTCCAAGTGTGTAATTTCGGAATTCGCTTCATGCGTTTTGTATCACATACTTAAGTGTATTATTTCTATGCATATTTGGTGTGTTGTTTGATTATTTTTTACACACTGGCACGCATTTTCTCGCGAGCCAATAGATCGAGAGAACAATCCAACCAATAACACTTCACGATGGACAGCCATGGAGGAAGAAAAAACAGCAAGGCTTCTGAATCCAACAGAATATCGACCGAGCACAGCTCCAATGTAAAAAATCCCAGCTCCCACCCTGTCCAATTACGGAGCATGACATCATCCAGAAGTTTCAGTCATCTGGAGTCTAATGAATCCGGGCTAAAGGAAATCTTTCATTGATATCATTATTTTTTATGGATCTATCGTTAATCCCTTGCCAATGGCAAATGCGAGATGACATTCCTTCGGATTGAAGAAAATTTGTGTCTCCCGGAGAATGTTAGGACTGCTAATCCACGCGATTCCGACGTTGATCACACTTCGTCATTCCTTCTCTCTCTCTCTCTCTCTCTCTCTCTCTCTCTCTCTCTCTCTCTCTCTCTCTCTCTCTCTCTTTTCCACTATTTTACACCCAGCTAAACGATAGGCCGCAATTCTCTTATGGAAAAACATCGATACAGTGACGCGTGTAACATTACGACAGTCGATAACTTCTGGCCGTACAAGGTATCTCGTTCCACGGGCCCATGATGCATGCCTAATTGCCTCTAATGGCCAGTTTTCGAAAGCAAGCTGACCGGCGTATAAACACACACACACACACACATAGAGATACCGATTCAACTACACGAGCAAGTTTGCCAAGAGCTCAAAACGGTTAGGCAAACTAATACGTACGATAGCGAGGATTTGAACCGGAGTCGTCATTACGCATTTTATTACTATATATCATGAATCCGATTGAACGTTCACTCTTAAGCCGTACCTGTGAACATCCGCCAATTTTGAATCGACCAATTTCATCCTTGTAATCCCAAATGCTTGAGTTGAGGGATCTTTGTATATGTATGTGTATTTTAAGCCACTATATATCCATCTGACAAATTACACTTCGGTGGCTGGTACCATAAAAACCTTTCCAATGCAAATATACTCTGACCTGTTGTTTTCTTCGTGTCATTAGAAATAAAAAATATATTTAATCAACAACCATACCTAAAGTCTCGGTAATGATCGGTACTGGGATTTAAAAAATACGTTTAAATGCAAATATACTGGAGCCTGTTTTTGTCATTTGCTTCATTTCATTAGAAATTCAATATATTTAATCAACGTTCATACCTGGAGTATCGGTAATGATCGCCATTGACGCAATGGCTTTCACGTCTCATTAGAAAAAAAAATACATCTAATCAATGTTTATTCTTAAATGATCGGTATTGGGATAAATACCTTTTCGATGCAAATGTACTGGAGCTTGTTTTTTTGTTATTTGGTACGTGTCATTAGAAATAAATATATTTAATGAACATTGACACAGTATCAGTATCGGCAAAGATCGGTATCGCTGCAATGGCTTTCTGGTCGCATTAGAAAAAAAATGCATTTATTCAATGTTTATACCTAAATGATCGGTAATGATCGATATTGGGATAAAAAGCATTAAAATGCAAATATACTTAGTTCTGTTTTTTTTTTAACTTGGTTCGTGTCATTAGGAAAATATTATATTTAATAAATGTTTATATCTAAATTATGCTTTCTCGTAATATTGATACTTAACGTCCTCGGGGTTTATCTACGTTTCCTTTTCCCTTACTTTCATTTGCCTGTCGATATCACTGTATCGTGGCGTCCTGAAAAATTCTCCCGTGAAGTATTGACCATATGGGGGCGCGCGGGCTTTGTCGATCGATAGACCATCATCGCGAGTTTACACCAGCGAGTCCGGCAATTTGTCTATACCGGAGGCGTTAATAGATGGCACAGGTTGCACGAACGTTGCCCGCAAGCCTGCGGGTGTTTCTCTTTTACAACCCTCGCGCACTTGGCAATTTGCGACTTGTTTTTCGCGTGCTTTCTTTATCTTCGCAATGCATGAAACTCATGTGGAAAAGCTTGTATACTCGCTAACGACAAACGCGGTTACGAGAACCTGAACACCTTGTATGTGCTCTCTCTCTCTCTCTCTCTCTCTCTCTCTCTCTCTCTCTCTCTCTCTCCTCCTCCTCCTCCTCCTCCTCCTCCTCCTCCACCGCCTCTCTCTCTCTCTCTCTCTCACTCCCTCTGTCTCTCTCGCTCTCTCTCTCTCTGTCTTTCTTGTTCTCACGGTCGTCGCACTTCGCGAACACGGTCAAAGTGCATTTCAGTGTATGCGGATGAGCTAAAATCACCAATATCAAGTTATACGACCGAACATTTATTTCCCCTTGGCAAAAAAAATTACGTGTTGACAAGGCTTCAACTGGAGAACGGTCAATATACAGGGGGTGCGTTTGACTTGGGTGCTTATATGCTTTCAGAATATACTGACACCATGTGTAATCACAAATAAATAAATAACATATAATGAATAAAAAATCTATATTATGGATAATGATAAAAAAGAAGAAACAAAAATTCGTCGCATCTTCAACGATGCAAATATCAAATGCCTTAGGCCACTCTAGGATTTTCCAAAAATTGATTTTTTTTTAATAAAAAATGTACCTTAGTACCTATAAAATTTTATTCCAAAAGATTATGGGTGTGAAAAATCTCTAAGTACTCGATTCTCGAATTCTAGCGCAACCCCTCTTGATTCATATCGTGACTTTCTACTAACTTTAAACGCGTTCATCTCAAAACTACATTTTTCAAGTCGGCCGGACTCATAACTCAAACAAATTTAGACCGATCCACTTGAAATTTTAACTGTGTATTTAGAATTACATTTTCTGAGGCACTAAGTAGGATTTTTTAATTATATTGCACAGTTCCTTTTTTATAAACAATTTTCTGACGATTTTCTCATGGCATTTTATACTTTATTTTTAGAAATGCGCCATTTTGACAAAAAACAATATATCAAAAAAATCCTACGTACTTCTATAGCTATTCTTACGTATGATCGAAAAAATTTTAGTGTCTCATCATAACTGAAAAATTATAGGAGCTGTTGGTCCGGCCGTTGACCTTCCAGAAATAAAGGCGTCATCGGAAAAATGCTGCACAGTCGCCATTTTGACATGTATCGCTGTGAAAAAATAATTTTGTATAGTTAATTACGTGTATAATAAAACCACTATTTTGTAATTCCGATTTATTTTATAGTTTCGCTGAAGAAAAAATCACAAAATATGCCCTTTTTGCCTCTAGAGTGGCCTAAGGACTTGCCTATCGTAGCATTGCAGGAAATTACCATAACTCACTTCCAACGCGATACGAATAATTTACCGACTGAATCTCGCCGGGTTGTCTAACGCAATGATTTTCTTTTGGAGATGATCCACGATCGAGACTGTTGTTTCCCCAGACCGGAAGTGCGGCTTTCTGGCTGACACGTGTCCCTCGTGATGGTCTTGTGCACTCTAAAATTGGAGAGAAAAAAGAGAGAGGCGAAGACAGAGAAAAGGCGAAGAGAGAGAAAAGGAGAGAGAGAGAGAGAGAGAGAGAGAGAGAGAGAGAGAGCTCCCAGCTGGGAAACACTTTCATGCACGATCTCATCTTCGAGAGTACATATGACAATAGACTCGGAAGAAATTGACAATAAGTGGGACGTGTCGAATATATTCGAGGTATATTATGTATATATTAATCTGGTGCGTTGCGCGTGGGCCCGTTCAACGCGTCATGTTTTTGTAAATAAAGTGTGAGCAAGAGCAAGAGCCACTGAGAGAAAGACCGAGCGAGAGCAGGAGAAGAGAGAGAGATGAATCGCGTGCGGGCGGCGAAGTACCTGCGCGTTTGATTGAACCATCTATATACATTTCATTCATCTAATCAATTTAAGTCGAGATATAAAAAAATCAAGAACAAAAGGATGTAAGTTAGGCCAAAAAATGTTCCATTGTTCACCAATTTTTCATGCGAAAAATCTTAAATATAGAATGTTGAAATTTGGTATGTTTACTAAGCGGTCTATATTGACCATGATAATATTTTTTAAAGTTTGACAGAACGTGGTACTGGGAGTGGGAAGAGCCACGTATGGCAGTGCGCCGATGATGATAATCTTCGCTTGCGGAAGTCCTAAGTCCTGGACAGGCGATTTGAAGCAAAAAATCAAACATATTTTTACTTTGTACAATATTGTGTATAAGTCGAAATAGAATCAAGATGAAAAATTGAAAAATAAAAAAAAAATAGTGAGCAATCGAAGGGGAAGTTTAGTTTTTCACGAAGAATGTTTGCATTTTTTTGTTCATAAAATAAAAACGTTTAAATATTTTTGGATAAAACTAGTTCGACTAATGAAGGAGTTTGTTGTGCACGTGCCTGCCAAATTTCATAGTGATTGCTCATTGTGGACGTGTAGGAGCACTTCCTCAAACTTGGAAAACGTGTTTTCGAGAAAAACGCGTTTAAAGTTAAACGGAAGTGTATGCGCGAATAAAATGAAAAGTTTCATACTTACACCTAATCGACTATGCCAGAACCATAGACTACACTGTCCTCTTCTTCAAAAGAAGCTTCTTGAGCCAAAAATGAAAAATTAAAAGTCGTTTGGCCCAACAAAGTCGAAACCTCCGTTAACGCGCAAAGTCATATTATTGATATTCAATTGCTTATATATATATATATATATATATATATATATATATATATATATATATATATTACATGTACACTAGTGGAATTAATTCTGAACCCTTAACATTTTTTTGACAATTCGTAATTTGTAATTTTTTATTAAAAAAATAAAAAACATTACAATAATTTCTATTAAAAGTGTCCAGAATTAATTCCACTAGAGGGTGGTCCGTAAAGCCCGAAAGTAGAATCTAGATGCCTCGTATCAATACTAATCCGAATCACCTTCACGTATGTTCTACCACCTTTCTTAATTTTCATAAATCATTTTTTTTTAAATTACTTTCTTAATTTTCATAAATCATTTTTTTTTAAATTATTTTGCGTGGTTTCCTGTAGCAATTTTTTAAATTTATTCTTAGGTTTAGATTTTTATTTATTTATTTCTTTTGTGTATATACTCTTGTGTGTGTCTCTTAGAAGTTTTTAAAAGCAATTGGGTGTCATTTAGACTTGTATAAGTATCTTTTTTTTATCATCTGAACTTCGGTGACTGATTCTCTCAAACCAATGTTTCAAACCTTCGATCAAATTCTAAGACATTTGGGTTAGTGTTCAGCTGATCACTTATTCATTGCTCAACAGTGCACTTCATAATGATAATGCAAGTAAAAAGAATCACGAGGACAGTACATACAAAAAATAAAGATAAAAAATATGCTTTTTCTCGAAAACTGGAAGATAGCAGAACACACATGGTAGTGATTCGGATAGGTATTGAAACGAGGCATTCAGACTTTCCTTTTGGACGTCACCTTTAGGACCACCATATATGGAAAACGATGATTTTGAAGGCATTAGACTTCGAGGGCCGTCATCAAAACGGCCAGATGTGCTGTTAGCCAACCTTACATAGACATAACGGATACAGCATCTATATATATTTATGAGGTTAGCGCCATTTATGATGAAGCAAACCTTCTGGGCAAAATGATCAATGACACGATCTATGATGCATCGATCCTCTCTGTCGATGGGCCAACATACGCGAGATATTTCCAAATTGTCCTTTCCAAAATAAATACAGCACTATCGATCCTCGATTCGTTACGGTCTCGACAATTACGGGCGCGTCCGTCATAATTCGACAACTGCATGAATTCTAAATCATTGTGTTGTGTGCCAGTCCTGAAACGCAGTAGTAAATGACGCATCTTCGTAGTGCCCATATATATGAACGCCCACGAGCATCGACCTCATTGGACTTGAACTTTAGGCGAGATTTATTTTTTTATGCACGAGGGATGGGCACTAATAAATGTGGAAATAAAAAACAATATCGAGATTCAATGCGACTCGAATGATTTTGAGAGAAAGTTTCGGTGAGTAAAGTCCTAAAAGTAACGTTTAATTGGGAAATTATTGGCTTAAAATTAGCTCACTTTGGAACACACAAAAAGATCGACCTACCGAACCGGCCGGAGTTTCAAAATTTTTGACATTCGAGTGAAAATGGACCTGATCGTGAGTAGAAGAAATCTGACGGCGAAATTAAAATTATCGGTGGCCCGTGCGTGCTTTAAGAAATTTATCGAAATCGCGGTGGCTTTTTTCCCTCATGGCTCAACACTACTATGGAAGACAGGTAGCTAATAACATGGAGAGAGAGGCGCAACTTTGCTGACTAAACAAGAGATGTAGATACGTAGAATCGTCGTGGGTCAAGATAAAAGAAAATGTTTCCAAGAATGTTGAGTGTTGATTCGAATATATATATATGAATATAGTGAGAGAGGGAGTGAAAGAGAAGAGGCGTTTATTGCGTACTCTGGGACAAGTTCGTTAAGGCTTTAGGCCACTCTAGGATTTTCCAAAAATCGATTTTTTTATTAAAAATTTAGCTTAATACCTATAAAACTATATTCCAAAAGATTATGGGTGTGAAAAATCTCTAAGTACTCGATTTTCAAATTCTAGCGCAACCCCTCTTGATTCATGTCGTGAATTTCTACTAACTTTAAACGCGTTTATCTCAAAACTACATTTTTCAAGTCGGCCGGACTCATAACTCAAACAAATTTCAACCGATTCACTTGAAATTTTAACTGTATATTTAGAATGACATTTTCTGAGGCACTACGTAGTATTTTTTTATTATATTGCATAGTTCCTTTTTTATAAACAATTTTCTGACGATTTTCTCATGGCATTTTATACTTTATGTTTTAGAAATACGCCATTTTGACAAAAAAACAATATATCAAAAAAATCCTACGTACTTCTCTATAGCTATTCTTATCTATAATCGAAAAAAAACTTTAGTGTCTCATCATAACTAAAAAATTATACGAGCTGTTGGTCCGGCCGTTGACCTTCCAGAAATAAAGGCGTCATCGGAAAAATACTGCACAGTCTCCATTTTGACATGTATAGCTGTGAAAAAATATTTTTGTATAATCAATGACGTGTATAATAAAACCCCTATTTTGTAATTCCGATTTATTTTATGTTTTCGCTGAAAAAAATCACAAAATATGCTCTTTTTGGCCTCTAGAGTGGCCTTAAGAGTACGGTGCCAAAATATAGTAAAATACAGCGCAGTAGTGTATGATAATAAAAACACAAAAAAAAATAACAGCAAAAGGAAGATAAAATAAAAATAAGACAAAAATAAAATAAAAAAATAAATAAAAATAAAATAAAAGCAAAATAAAAACAAAATAAGAATAAAACAAAAATAAAATTAAAATATAATAAAATAATCAAAATCGTTGAGGTTAGAAGGTCTGAATTTGTCTGGACAGAGAACGAGAAAGAGGGAGAGGGAGGAGAGAGAGAGAGAGAAAGAACCGTGTAATGTTTAGTACTCAAATTTCTGTACTACACGCGATCTCTTTCAAAGACTATTCGATTGAAAAAGATAACCACCAGTTTTATCTAATCTTCGCGGGCCGACTCCCGATATCGAAACTCTCGGGACGGGGTCTCCTCGCCACAACACCAACATCGTAGAGATCCGTGAGACCACCGTGATCTCATTGCACATGCAACCACAACCGATAATCCGTAGATGTCCCTACGAATACACAAGAGCGATGGAGTGCGTCTATAGCTGTGAAGATTTTTCCCAAACATACGCCAGGAAGGCTATTTGTTTTTCGTTATACATTTTTTTTCGCCACATTATCGCGGAACCTCGAAGAAGGCGAGTCCTGGGAATTCAGGTATGCGTATCCCTGGACTGTCAGGACTTGTGGCTCTCCCTGCGTATGGGCGAACAGCTGCATTGGCTGTGCTAATATTTGGCAGAGCCTCCTTCAAACTTTAACGCCACGATACGAGAGACTTTATCTCCGGCAGACGGGTTTGCAAAAATAAAATAAAACGAAAACAGTCGCCAGCCGAGTAACGCGTGTTTCTTTCGAGCTTCCGTGAATTTTGTGGAATTTTGTACGTGTACGAATTCATTACGGTGAGCGATGAAGAAATTGGAAGGGATTGGAGAAAGTAAAAATCTGCTTGGGCGACAAAAAATAACACAAGGAACATTGCGAATAAAAATACATGATGAGCTTCCTTGTGTGGGAATAAAGATAATTGGGATAAAAATAAGCCACGATCAGGATAAAAGACTCGTGTGCCTTCAATGCGCACGAGCTCCGAATCATTTGCACTTAAGGCCCGCTCGTATTCGAAAAAAAATCGCTAATCTACCGACCACGAATTAAATTCACGATTTTCAAACGTTGTTAAAAAAAAAAGAAATACACTAATTAATGTTCGGCTGTCAAAAAAAAAAGAAATACACTAATTAATACCCTCTCTGTGGATTCTCTCTCGGGAGCTCATCTCAAGACAAACATGTTCACAAATCAGCAAAGTTCGCCGTAGTTTTACTGAGCGAGCGCAGCAGCAGACGCGGCGACGTAGTCCAGCGAGATGCGCACTCCTGGGCCCATTCGGAGACCATTAAAACGTCGCTGAGAGAGAGAGAGAGAGAGAAAGAGAGAGACTCCTCCGCGAGATATTTTATCCGGTTTGCAGGGGATCCACTCTGAAATCTAAGTGGTCCGAACTTCTGCCGTCTCCTTTTTCGTTCGCAAAAGCCGCGCGCACCAAATTCATAAATAATGACTAAAGACCGGCCATTCCTCATGGATCAACGAGACCTTACCCCCTCCTCCATCGATGTCCCCCACCCTCGCCTCATGAATTTGTAGTCTTTAAAACCTTTTAAGGTTTTTACGAAAATATCTTCGTCTCACTCTTCCTGTCTCCTTTCTCTCTCTCTCTCTCTCTCTCTCTCTCTCTCTCTCTCTCTCTCTCTCTCTCTCTCTCTCTCTCTCTCTCTCTCTCTCTCTCTCTCTCTCTCTCTCTCTCTCTCTCTCTCTCTCTCTCTCTCTCTCTCTCTCTCTCTCTTTCGATCCCTCTTATGCACCATTCTTTGATAATTTTTTTACTGATCCTCAATGGTTTCGGATGAAAGTAACTTTGCGTAGGGAAAGGGCATTTTGAACACATTGAATTTATCTAACGTTAGCTGTTACCACTTTTGACTGTTTTGAGGTCGGTCTGACAATATTTTTTTTTTTTCTTCAAATGAACCGCTGATTTTGGCGACTGGATGGTCTTCGAAGTTGAAGGCCCCCAAAATCATCTTTCCTCACATTTATATATGTATATGAGTGTGTGCATGGCTGTGTGACTACAAGTGTTCGCGTAGCCCTGAAGCCAAAACTTATACTTGTGAGGCCAACCAAAATCTCGAGAGCTCTCGTGATCTCCGAAAGCCGGTTTTGAGATCACAGCTTAGCGATAAGGGAAATTCGACTCGCTCGATTTTGCCGCCGCGTGCTTGTGTCCGATACGTGGTTTAACCGCACCGGGATCTTGGCAACGATGAGATTTTTCCCTCCACGTATTTATTATGCTCTTTCCTACGTTTGTTCCAATGGATATTACGAGCAATCCCTATTGGGAACAATCAATAGCGAAAAAAGCAAAAAATGCAAAAATGATTAGATTTTCAGAGTTTTGGACCATCAATTCAAAGATGTTTGCAGATTATTCTTATTTTATTGTTGATTATTCTTTGGTATCGTGTCCTCAAACTACAAATAATAAAAAAGTTTGATTGACTAGAGTACGGTATCCAAGGCGTCAAGATTTGACGGTGAATTTAGAGTTATCGAGCCAAAATAAACAAAATATACCAAATAACAGTGATGTCTGGTACACTGCAACATTTGGTTGCAGTGTACCAAATAACTCTAGATGTCTAAAATAAACTGCTCCAAGCATGTTAAAATTCTGAAAGAATATATTAATGATAATACTTAGAAAAATGTGACTAGCAGAAGAGCTCTTCGTAGCCGCGGCTTCTCAAAGAACATGAAAAAAAGTCTAAGTCTACACGATTTATGCGAAGTTCTTCATTTTAAGTTCATTATTTGGTATAACAATTGACTGTAGCTTTTTTTTATTAAGCACCACTGTAATCTACCAATGATTGAAAATGGCTTATACGTGCACAAAATACGGTCCTTCGCGAAAGGAACACCACAAACGTAATATCCACTCGCTGAGGATAAATGCGAAAAAAAAAGGGAATCGAAAACGCAAACAGGTGAATACTTCGTCATCTCGCGAGTGAAATTTCTGTAGGATAAAAAATTTGAGGCCTCGCCGTTTATTTTATCGTCCAGTGAAGGGAAATAAAATTAACGTCATTTTATGGCTCAAAATACTCCCAACAAATTGCCCGTCTCAGCTGCCCACAAATTTGGGAACCAAATGGCAATCGGCCATTCGCATTTGTCGGTGAGAATTCGTGACGTTTAGCCCCGAAACGAATAAAGACGAAGGAAACGAGTATACGCGAGACGGCGCGCGGAACAAAAAATTCTTTTAATAACCTCTATGATAATCCGGTTCTGCGATTAAGCGCTGGATAAGAAAATTTCGTATGCTCTCTTTCTCCATCTCCATCTTTCTCTCTCTCTCTCTCTCTCTCTCTCTCTCTCTCTCCCCTCTTCTCTACGTTTTACTTTCAGTTCCATAGAAAGCCGAAAGAAGTAAAAAAGGAGGAACCTTTGCCGTTGGACGTCGCAAGAGAACGAGCAGGGTAATCCTATACCTAGGATACCTTGTGCTCTACCGGCTATACATAATATATATATACACACGTAGAAATATATATATATATAGCAATGTGCCATGTACCCATGTGTGCCGGAGAAACGGGTTTTCGTGCAAAGCCTTTGCGCACGAGACCGAGAGCGCGCAAAACAAATTAATAATAAGAATATGATAAGCGTGCGAGAGTATGAGAGCCTTGGCTCTTTGCTTCCATGACTACAGCACTCTCTTAATATATATATATATGGTGTATTTTGTATTATAACTATAGCGGGCAAATTCGCCATTGTCCCGGGGGCTAATCTTGCTGGAATCTCCAACCTTGGCTCGCCTCTCGCTCGATCGACTTTAAAAGTCCTTCCACCGAGTGACTTTGTAAAATGCATGCATCGAGTAGAGCCTGACGTGGGTCCGCGTCTCGGAATGATCGACGAAACTTTTCAACGTGTCAGAATATTTATATATATATATATATATGCATGGGGAAAGGACATTTTGAACCCGTTGTATCTGTGTACTGTTGGCTATCAACACATCTGCCTGTT
Organism: Ophion ventricosus; assembly: GCA_963932345.1. Taxonomy (NCBI): domain Eukaryota; kingdom Metazoa; phylum Arthropoda; class Insecta; order Hymenoptera; family Ichneumonidae; genus Ophion; species Ophion ventricosus. Next base: position 26,757,581 of record OZ010717.1, read on the forward strand.
TTTAGGACCGTCCTCAGGCCTTGTTTTTACATAGCGTTGACTTTGAGGACAGGTCGAATCTCCAAATCGAAATTTCCTTCTATGCATAATTCCGAAGCGAACAGACAGATGTCGTTCGCAGTTGTTTCGCCGCTCGCACATGCGTCAACCATATGAAGTGTCGTACATCAAGTGAAAGCTGAAACTTGTGCCAACATGAAGAAAAAGTATCAATCGAGATCCGTGACGTATAGGAAGCTTAATTATATTTTGAGCATGGAAGGAAAAAAACGTGTATTTTCGATGCATTTCGCTTTTTTTTTGTTTCTGAGAAGGCAAACACGCGTCGCAAACTCACAAAAAAATATGCGCCGTGTACGGAGAGAATGCCTTAAGCGAAAGTGTGTGTCGGAAGTGGGTTGCGATATTACGATGTGGACATTTTGATCTACAAGATGCTTCTCGCTCCGGTTTGCCAGTCACTGCTGATGGCGATAAAATCCAGGCTTTAAGAAATTACTGAAGGGATATTAAAAAATCGTCAACATTTTTGAAAATTTGATGAATGATAGTTCTTGATAGACTAATAATACATGAATTATTTTAGAATTTTTTACTAAATAATTTAGCAGTTATAAACATATGAATTAAACATGGTCGCTTATGGAAAAAGAGCTTTAGCAGACGTTAATAGTTGCTAAACAAATGGAACTAAATCGCCGTAAATTCTGAGAATATTATATCATCAAGATTTAGGATCTAGCGATTGATTATGCTAAGTTTCAAATAAATCGACTGACGATTGTCGAGAAATTAATTAAGGTCTTAGGCCACTCTAGGATTTTCCGAAAATCTGACCGCAAAACCGGCGTTCAAAAAAACTTAGGGACGGTCCTAAAAACAGGCAGATGATTCGATAGCCAACAGTACACAGATACGACAGGTTCAAAATGATCTTTCTTAAAATTTTGAATTAGGGCCTATCATTTATCACGGACCTATATATATATATATATATATATAGGTCTCTGAGAAATGGAAGGCCCTAATCCAACATGCACTTTACCTGCTGAGAAAATCTGTGGCTTTCTCCCTTTCGGCCCTTCAGCGTAGACGCATATATCCATAATAAGCCTGAGAGGCAGACCCAAAAAAATCGACGATCGATCTTGAAGCACCGGAGGGGGGGGGGGGGGGGGGGGGGGGCGTTTGAAAAGTGCTTTTCTCCACAGCATTCAATGGCGCTGAATGCGTGGTCGTAGAAAAAGGCAATGACGATGTGAGGTTAGGGACGAGAAGTATTGCCCATCCGGATAGGAAGAGAGGTGGAAAAAGTAGGAATCATAATTACTTTTTTTGAGGACAGTGATTCGTTAACATCTTCGCCATATAGTTGAGTTCGAGATTCGATGTGTAAACTTTAAAAAAATAAAAATTAAAAAAAAAATAGCGGCGCCGATCGCAATTATACAACTCCGCGGGAGCCCGCGCCGTTTGAATATTAAAAGACGCGAGAGTTCACACTGGGAAAGGAACACAAGCGAGAAAACAAATTGGACACGCCTCGGCGATGAATCATACGCGGATTGGCAGAATTAGAACATTGATTGAAACGACTAATTCGTTACTGCCAATTCGCCGAAGGAATGTGCACCGAAGCGAAGGGATTTTTTTTCCGGTTTGTGTTTTTTTTTTTTTCAAGGATAAGGAGGAGGAGAGCTTTTGACGGATGACGGCTTGGCGCAGGATTGATCGTCACGTATACGTACGCGGCAGCAATATCCATAAATTTTTATATCGCTTTTACCGGGCTAATATACTTTTACACAACTTTTATGGGATTATTAACATTTTGTTTTCGCTTCATTTTTTTTTTTTACGCGTACGACGCGTGTATCTGATTTTAATAACATTTTTTTTTTCGTCAAATCCTCTCGCGCGTTTTACCGGCACGAAACGACTTCTGACTTTGGATCATAGTTTTTTTTTTCCTGAAAATATGCGTGCACGCAACGGTGATTACGAAATATATCTCTGACGAGAGATCATCCGTTTATGAGGAACCAGACGGAGAGGGGTGAGTGAGAGGGGAAAGAATTCTCTCGGGGGACGATTTTATCGGGATTTTTTTTTCTCTTCCATACCGGTTGAAGCGATTTTCAGGTATAATCCTTCCTCACGATCGCACCCCGGCCGTATATCCTTCTTTTCGGTGTCTTCGCGCGGCTTATGGCCATCGCAGACTTGCGTGAAGCAGCGCCCAAAACTCCTCGAATAACCCAACGCACTTTGAGATCCAGAGAGGGAGAGAGTCAAAGAGAAAGGAAGAGACGAGAAGAGTGCAACGAATGCACTCTGAATCAGCTGGACCGAGAGACGAGAGAAGCCAACGATGATCCTGGCTGTGATAATAACTTTAAACACACGTGGAATGCCGTCGAGTAAACAATTATAAAGTCCGTGACTGCAAGCCGTACACGGCCATCGAGATCCTTTTCGTTGGGAATCCGCGCTAGTCCTTTTGACATTTGGTACAACGTGTAGTTTCGTGCATTTTTATTTTGATGGTAATCTATTTTCACAGAAATAGAATTCCGAGGTTGTAATTAAAAAAAATATGTTTAATTGAATGTTTGAAAAACATTTATTAGTAAAAAAATGTTTTGTTCAATAAAAAAACACTTATAATTAATAAAAATGTTGTGTTGAATATTTTTTGAACATTTTTAATTAATGAGAATGTTGTGTTAATTTTTTTTTTAACATTTTAAATTAATAAATGTACTTTGTTAGATGTTTGAAAAAAATTTATATTGAACACTTCGTGGTCACCTTGGGTAGAATCGACCCATTGATCAATTTTTAGCGTAAATAATATTATAGTTCCCGACTTCGAATGGGACTGTATTCACCATCTTACCTGCAGTTTAAAGTATCCTCATACCATAAAATTTACCCTATTCATTCGATTGAATTTGGAAGTATGACCACGAAGGGTTAAAAAAGTGTTCAAACATTTGTAATGTTTTGTTTAATGTTGTTTGGGTTTCAAACAATATTCATAATTAAATGAAATACTTCCTTAAATTTTAAAAAAGCATTTATAATTAAAAAAAATTCTTCAATGTTGTTTAAAATTCGTAATTTTTAAAAATGTTTCGTTAAATGTTCAAGAAACATTCATAATTAAAGACAATGCTTTGTTCAATGCTCAAAACACATTCATAATTTAAAAAATGTTCTGTTTAAGGTTTAAAAAATATTTACAATGAAAAAAATGTTTAAGAAACATTTCTAGTGAAGAAAAAAAGGTTTGTGAAATCGAAATATTTTGTTAAATAAAAAAAGAAAAATATCTCGTTAAATGTTTGAGAACATTTTTTTTATTGATTTCAATGGATTTTCAATGAATGAAAATTTGAATGTTTTAATGCATTTCAATGGATTTTCAATCGGAAATGAAGGGCAAGAAACGTCACGCTACGAAAATAATTATTTTTATTATTCTCGGAGGCGAAAGAAGAAAAGTAATTCATTTTTATTTGAACCATTATAACGAAGAGTTGCAGGCAACGTGAGGAAAACGAACGAGAGAATGAGAAGGGCGAGATAAAGAAAGCAAAATGTTGGAACGATTGAGGTTTCACGCGCTCGCTGTGTTTTCCTCTCTCGATTCGACCGAAAGACTATGCGACTGTGAGATGCATGTTCTCTCGGTAAAATTGCATTCGATATTTACTCGGTTCGCTTATGGCCGCAGGAATAAGGCGAGCACGATTCGTGCCCACCAACGAAGAGATCCGTACCGGGTAATAAGCACTTTGGCTTCTGATGCTGCTGCTCCTCTTAGCCAGAGAAGTAGAGAGCAAGAGAGAGAGAGAGAGAGAGAGAGAGAGAGAGAGAGAGAGAGAGAAAGAGAGAGAGAGAAAAGTTCACCACGGGCAAAGCGTGCAGAGATGACTCTCGAATCACGAAGATTCGTGACGAGGTTCCAGTTGCAAAATTATCGGAAAGGAAAATCACGAACTCGTCCCGAGAATGCAAGACGAGGGGAAAAAAACACGTCGCAAATCATATCTACTCGAAGAAGTTTTGCAGGCTGAATTTGTATACTTTCAGCATTATGCATATACAGAAATTGTTTACGTGCAACCGGATTTTATCGTAAATGTATGTTTGCGTTTGTGGCGAGCGAAGTCTCGAATCAACTTTTCGAAATCACTATACGTTTACACTTCTCGATGGATGAATTTTCCGCATAGCAGAACGATTCGTCGGGGAGAAACAATTTACTGAAAGGATGATGATGACTGTGATCATCGATCCTGAAAATGGATCGAGGAGAATCGGCTGATACACCGATTGACGTTAAATGATAATAATTTGATCTTGGGTGTAAATATGTGCCCGATGAATGATCGATTCACAATTTGTTTGGGTTTGGTAGGCGTTGAAATTGGATCATTCGACTGCAATAAAAATTTCTTTTTTTTAAATCATGTTATTTTTTTATTCTTCGTCTTAATGAAAATGTTCTCCGGTAGATTTAGATTCTGGGTTTTTAATCCTTTATATCACTGTGTGACAGTGCGGTAACAAACCGAATCGGCGGAATAATTTCGTAAGACTGACATTTAAAAAAGTAGAGCGGCATTACATACGCACTGCTGCGAAGAAAAAAGAAAGCATCGTTACTAGCCACAGCATTATCTAAACTGACAGAAAAATTCTTTTGATATTAGCTAGATGCTTCTATTCAATTTTTTTTTAATTAACTAGATTTTTCGGGAAATCAAAATTTTCCTATTGCATTCCATTATTCCAAATCTGTGATTTGGTTTCATCTAGTAGTATAAGACAAAAGAGACAGACGGAAAAATGGTTCAGTCTCTAAAAAATCGCATGGCTTTGATTTCATTAAAAGACTTGTAACATTCTGCAGTTGAGGAAAAGGGTTAGTATTTTTTATACATAAATAGTCGCGCCTGTTAATAAAAGGCACGACGATACGTTTATTTTTTTTCCGAATAACAGCCTTGTTAGTCAAAAAAAAGAAAAATAATTTAACTATTTTTCACCGCATTTTTATGTTATGAACCTATATTCCTTTCTCGCATTCGTGCGATATATCCTGTTTTATCTATATTTATTTAATTTGAATCTAATCTTCATTTATTTCATTTAAATTTATTTAATATTTTAAAATAATAGCTTGAACAAATTTAAAAAAAAATTGAAACAAATCGAATCGTAGTAGGCTGTGAGACAAGGAAAAACCATATTTGATTTAAATACATCCTATTTAAGGGGCCAGTCCACTTTGGAGCCACGAAAAAAAGGCTATTTTCGCGATTTTTTTTGAGGATTTTATAAAAGATATGAATATCAAAGTTGGGCTTGATAAATAAAGTCTTGAAATACATTAAAAAAAATGTTTAATTCATTTTTATTCATTTTTAAGTACAAAAACAATAGTTTAACGTAACGCCTCAAAAATAGGTGGGCTAGGTAGCTCCATCACAACTCGGCAACGGCTTGTCTGAAACAAAAAAATCAAAGTCCATTAGATTCAGTATGACACCAGCTACAAAATGACCCTCGGATATAAAGTTTTATCAAAAAATTAAAAAATGGCAGATGAAAAACGAAAAAAGTAAAAAAAACACCCGTTTTTTTCGCAGTTTTTTGCAAAAAAAAGAGTAAAAATCAAAATTTTAAAACCATCGAGGGTCATCTTGTTGCGAATCATGTTTACAATATGTGGTTCAAATTTCAAGAGAATCGGTTCATTAGTTTTAGAGATACGATGGAGCTAGATTTTGAAAACGTTGTTTCGAGAAAAACGCGTTTGAAGTTTATACTATGAAAAACTCTTACCTAAACTCAATCGGCAAAATTGACACAATATTGACACAATATTTCTGAATGTATGTACTTTCGAAAACAGTATAAAAAAATCGATTATTTGAAATTTTCAAAGTGGACTGGCCCCTTAAATTAAGTAGTAGTAGTAGTAGTAGTATTTATTCCGTGTATACCCTTTTAAGGGTGTTTACATTAGTGCCCTTCTCTTCACCTTTACATACATGTTTACATCGGTTTTCCCATTATTTACATCGGTTTTCTTACTATCTTACGTCTATCTTAATATTCTAGTTTCTCGAATTACCTTATGTAGTCGCATAGTTGTTTTGCCGGTTGCTTTTTCAGTTTCGCATCTACTTTACGGTCTATTTCTATACCCTTGATATTTAAATTAAATGTTTTTTTTAGGCAGTGTATGCACAAATGATTCTCAAAAAACCGAAAATACAATTAAAAAATTAATTATAACTGTACGTATGTACAACGTACAGGTAATTATTTAACACATACACAAACGTACGAAAATTTCTCTAATCGCGCGAAACGGAGATGTGTAATATTCACCGTAGGTACATGTCATGCACGTCTCGTAAATTGATAAAACGTACGCAACGAGCGTATTATACGCACGTTGGTCACGTACTTTGGGTATACACGTGTTCTGTGCCAACACTCGTTGGTATTCGCTCGTCCCGGTAGTACGTGACACGTGCAATACCCGCTTTACGCGTACCTGTATTCTACATGTCTCGTCCAACATTACATACGCACTACAGCGAAAAGTATGGGTACCCGTTTCGAATAATTGTTCGGGACAAGAAGTTACGGACCTCGGCCAAAAAAAATGCGCTGAAGAGTCTAGTGTGTTGTTCAAAAGATGAAGAAAAAAAAAAACAAGTGCCATTGTGCTTTTTTTCTTTTGCTTCACCACTTTTTTCACTCGCCAGCTGATCTACAATCTTTTTTTTTTAGAAAATCCAACAAATTCCGGTTAAGAATTTCAAATGAAAAATTCTCATCCGAGCGCGGAATCCACTTGGATTCCAATGTGGACTCCCTGCGAGCATGGTCATGAAGTTTGCATCGTTGGAATGCAGCGAAAATATTATTTTTTTTCCTATTTTTATTTCCTCGTAAAATTATTTTACAAATGATTTTCTTGCAGATAAAAATTATAGATCGCTAAATGAGCGATTAAAAAAATTATTCATGCTTTTTCGTAACGAAGATTAGCCACGAGAAATTCGAGCAATTGAAAAATAATCATTTTCGTTGCATTCCAACGATGCAAACTTCAGTCTCATCTGCGTGCGGGCGTCCCTATAAAAGCCCTATGAGGATGTGGGGACGATCTGGGGACTCCCCAATAAATTTTTGCATGAATCCGTACGCTACTAATAGTTGAAAGGGCGTACGGATGGGCTGGCGAACGTTCTGCGGCATTGCGCCATGTCTGTGGTGATTCGCGTATGTAAAAGCACTTACGTCGTGACTGGTTTCGCAGCTTTTACCGAACAGTGTCACTTAAATGTCCCGTGATGGCTCCAACGGAATAAAAGAGAGAGAGAGAGAGAGAGAGAGAGAGAGAGAGAGAGAGAGAGAGAGAGAGAGAGAGACAGGCGGGGGGAGGGCAGTGAGAGGCGATCCATTAGCAGAAAAGATAGCGAGGTCTCCTCTCGCGAGATGAGCCTCGCAGAATCCTTCGGGTTTATAGAGTGGATTCTTTGAGATTCTCGAGCGCCGAAGCTCTCACTCACCTCTCATCCGCGAGAGAAATGCAAGGAACGCGGACCGTCGCCAAGGGACCTCGGGATTTTTTATTATATATATTTACACCCGTACACTCAACGTTGGTGGAATTTGCCGATATAAAAATTTTCGTCTCCTCGAGTGGTTGTGCCGGAATTTTTTCGAAATCTTTTTTCGATCTATCCAAGCGGCGACAAGAAAAGGAGCGAAACGTGAAAAATCTGATTGTTCCGGTCGAGCATAAATGGTAAATACCTGTGGTATAAAAATGGCGAACTCTTTCATCGTTCTGCATCAAATTGTTGCACTCAATACTGCAACTGTTCGCGAACTTTGAATGCGAATATTCCGCCGCATTGATCGAGCAGAACAGGATCAATTAATTCACTTCGATAAGAAGTTATATATATATATATACAGGGCTACCGGTTTTAGTCACGATCCTGCGAAAGGGTTGCAGGACACGTTTTCCGCTATGAAATAACGCAGTAATGCTTCATGTAAAAGTAAACCATTTTCGAAATATTATTATTTTTTTTAAGTGAGTGGTAGGCACTTTGAAAATCAATTAAAAAAAATTGTTGTCAGGAATCCTCTTTGGATAGCTAAGAATGTGTAGTTGTTTTCCAATGATCCGCAGGCTAAGTAACAGTCATTTTTTAAATAAAACCTGCATTTTTGTCAAACAAAATTACGAAAATTATTAAACTTGCAGAGTTTTGTACCTCCAATTTAAAAAATGTTTACAGTTTATTCCCATTTTATTGTTGATAATTCTTCGTTACTGTATCCTCAAACTACAAATAATTTTAAAAAGTTTGTTTCCATACAACAGTTTTTTTTTCATTAATTTTTTAAGTTGTCTACCCCTCACTTTAAAAAAATAATAATATCTCAAAAATGGTTCAGTTTTGCATAAAGCATTACTGGGTTATTTGATAGGGTAAATCATGTCCCACAACCCTTTCACGGGATCGTGACCAATAATCAGTAGCCCTGTATATACAGTGGGTAAAAAAAGTATTTGCACACCTCGTGTTTTTCAAATTACCCTGCGAAAAAAAAAATACTTTAGGATTTTTTTTCTTTTAGAAGAAAAATGAAATGTTTGAAAAAATTACGAAAAAAAATGAAATGCTTTAGCATTTAATTTTTTTTCAAAGGATAATTTGAAAAACACGAGGTGCGCAAATTTTTTTTTCACCCACTGTATATATATATTTTTTCCTGAGTTCGAACGTATTCTGGTTTTTACGTATTGCCCTGTCACAGTAAATGCTTCCCGATTAATCCGTACTCGCACCTTGCTGAGCGAATTTAACTCTAGAAATATATTATAACCTTATTTTTCATACACGTTTTTTTAGAAAAAAAAAACCAAATTATGCATGTTTTAGAAAGTCTTATAAATATGCATTATTTTAGAAAGAAGCCAATTTTGACACAAAATTCAACTGAAGAGAATTAAACACATGCATTTTTTTGCTTCTTTTTGATAAAATTCTTCACGACTAAAGTTGACATCTATATTAGGTCATTCCATAAATAATGCTATTTTTTCATCACAGACATCTTAATAAAAAATAAATAAAAGTATATAAAACCGCATTATTTACGGAATAACCGAATATATGTATATATATATTTACATATCTGGTTATGTACTCATATACGAATTTTTTTCCCTTCCGGAAAGTCTGTGAAAATGTCAAACGGGCTTGCCGATGACAACCAATTAAATGAGACAGTCATACATACATAAACGTTGCCTATCATTCCGCAATCTAACTTTTCGTTACCGTTTTCGTTTTTGTTCCAGGTGAGTTGACACGTGCGAATATCCACAAGCCGTCTCTCGTATGCAAGCGCGTTACAAGGCTTGTCGTCGTCGTCGTCGTCTTTTTTTTCTGGTCCCGCGGCTTCGAGCAGTGTTCGGTGTGATAATGCAACGGGCGCGCGAGCCTGTGAACCGATAATCATCTCGTGGTGGACTTCGTTAGCGCGAGGACCGAGGCAAAAAAAAAACGAAAGAAAAAGCCGTCTCAGTGGTCGGGGGAATGAGAGATTCTCCGGTACTTATATTAATTATAGTGCGCGAGAAGCGCGGCGTAGATGGCGCCACTCGGGTGGTTCCTTCTCACCGCTAAATGTTCTCCGCGCGAGCTTTTTTTCCTCGCCAGACCCGCGGATTTATCGACTATGCTGCGGTAAGGGCTAAGAAAAGAAAAAAAAAACAAATGCAGGCTCGCAAATACATTTTTGCACCGTGAAACGAGTTGCGGGGAGGCCTTGTTACTTTGGGCGGTCAAAATGTGCCCGCAATGCAATAAAATATGTACATTCGACTTGGACAGTGCATTCGTCCATCAACGCGAATGCACTTGACGATTCATCATTCTCAACGACCTGTCGTCGTATCCAGGGAAATATAGTTTCTTTTACTTTTTGCCAAGGGGTTTCGCCGACCGATTATGTCAAAGTTTGCATCGTCGGAATGCAATATAAATTAAATAATTGAGCGACTAAAAACAATTGTTTTTATTTTCTTTTTCGTCACATCAAGCCTGCGCACACCATACAAACTTTTTTTTTAACTCACTCTTATAAAAAATATCCAATCCAAATCTGCGAAAAACAATTTTGAATAAGTTTAAAAATAAGGAGAGCTTTTTTTCTGTCAATTTGCATTGCTCTTCAACGATGCAAACTTCAACATCTTCATTCTCGGCTACACGCATTCGCGATCAACTACCTCACTTTTCATCTTTCGTTTTTCTGCTTTATTACAAGGCTGTGATAAAGTATTTTTGGTTTACGGGGGATTTTCCGTATCCCGAACGCCGCAATTCGTACACTTGTGCAATTTGTAGACTGTTCAATGTCTTAAGGTATACACAGGGTTTCTCCGTCAAGGCACGACCAATTTATTTTCTCGTCCAATGAAACAGAGGAGGAACGAGAGAGAGAAAGAGAGAGAGAGAGAGAGAGAGAGAGAGAGAGAGAGAGAGAGAGAGAGAGAGTTCTAAGACATATGCTCCCCCTATCTCTTTCTCTCTCCCTCTCTCCCTCGCTCTCTCACTCTCTTTCTCTCTTTCTCTCGGCGAGGAGAGGGAGGATTCCCGATTCTTTCTCTTCTCCTCGTAGTCATGGGAAGAGAACCGATAGATTTACAGTACCGATAGAGAACCCGAAGGCTGAGAAGATGCTGGATAGTCTCCATCGCTATACATATATACATTTTACGAGGTATATGTATTTTATAGCGTATAGCTCGTGCGATGGACCCACGAAGAGCGAATCCTCTCCCGCGCGGTCTCGTCCTCGTTTTACAAGTTGTTTTACAAGAATGGGATACGAGAAGAGTGCCGCGTGCCCGGGACTATGGAGAGATGAAGAGAGAGAGAAAGAGAGAGAGAACGACCAGGAATATGTGCGCCCTCACTCTCGCAGACTGGGAGAAGATAAGATAGAGCCGAGTCTCGAATCCAACCCCTCCATCTTTTTTACTTACATATCTATTTATAAGTGTGTATATATATATATATATATATATGTATGTATGTATACAAAAGGGGTGGTAAATGTAATGGATATCCTACATACATTTTTTCTCTTTCCCCAATAATTATTATTTTTTAACGTAATTATTCGTACGATCGTGTTTGTAGGCCGGTAACCGGATCATCCACTCGACAACGTTTATATTACCGGTTGATCTTTGACCCCGAACTGCAATAACCGTTTCTAGTAGCATATTATTAACTTAAAAGTAGCCACGAAATAAATTTACCCGCGAATTTGCCCCTCCACACGACTTCTTTCGTCGATCGCGATTATTCGCGCTTTTTGCTGCTTATGTTGAGTTGGTTTTTTTTTAGGCTTTCGTTGAGAAAGACTTTTTTCGTTGGTCAGGTTGGAAGAAAAATTAATTTTAGGTACTAGGATTAATAAAACTTGTTTTTTTTGGTGCTCAGACTAATAAAACTAGTTTTTTTTGGTACTCGGATTGAAAAAAGATCGAATGGAGCGTATGAATCGGTAATAATGAGTACTTCGAACGATTATTATCGTTCATCTTCGTGATGAACAAACGTTATTGTTTTTGCTGCTTATGTTGAAAAATCGATTTTTTTAAGCTTTCGTTGAGAAATACTTTTTTTCGTTGGTCAGGTTGGAAAAAAATTAATTTTCGGTACTAGGATTAATAAAACTTATTTTTTTGGTGCTCGGGCTAATAAAACTAGTTTTTTTTCGGTCCTCGCGTTGAAAAAAAAGTCGAATTGGGAGTATAAATCGGTGATAATGAGTACTTGGAACGATTATTATCATTCATCTTTGTAATGAACAAACGTCGTGCATTAAATCGAGGGAAAAACCTTCCAATATATAATTCAGACTTCGCGACTCAGGATCAATTAGCATTAAGACACGTACAGGAAGAAAAATAAATGAACGAAGGTTTTATGTGCTCGTAAAATTATTCACTGCACGACTTAATTGTCAACGATTGTTTGAAATTCATATTATTAAGATAACGGTACCGGCTTATTGCTTCAACGACAATTGGTACTTTTCTTGACGACTAGGTAATTTTGCACCTGTCGAGGATCGTTTTATTTGCACCATGTGGTAAGATGACCGCGCGCGAGCTCACTTACATACGGTGAAAAAAAATTCTACACGTCACTCGTCTTGGTTACATTTTGTACTTTGACCATCCCTTAATGTTACACGTCAAATAAAAAGGGCACTTTTGTCCGCGTATTGCCAGCTTTATCGCGACGTTGCATTTTTATGGAGCACAGTGAACGGTAAATTTAATACGTGGCTGAAAAATCAAAGTCGAGGATGGAAATCCGTGAGATATGCTCTGGACCATTCGTAACCGGACTCTAGTCTTTCTCTTCTTTTTTTTTAAGATTTTTTTTACTCCTGTAACGCACGCCATATTACAGCGCAAAAATTGTTCCTCTCGTCCCCTCTCGCCATCTCTCTCTCTCTCTCTCTCTCTCTCTCTCTCTCTCTCTCTCTCTTTCTCTCTCTCTCTCTCTCTCTCTCTCTCTCTCTCTCTCTCTCTCTCTCTCTCTCTCTCTCTCTCTCTCTCTCTCTCTCTCTCTCTTTCTCTCTCTCTGTCTCTCTCTCCCTCGCTCTTTCCCGCGTAACATTGTTTACGGCTCTCTCGTAAGCACTTATCTACGAGTTTATAGAGCAACCCGACTTTATTGCCTATTCGCTAACACGCGACTGTGTTTCGCTTCTCCACATGCGTATACGCAAAATTTAATATGTACGTGTGTATATCGAGGCGCCCAATAAAATATGAAGACGGAGAACACGCGGGACGATCCCGCGGAGCCGGTATTACGAGGAGTCGCGGCATCTCGAAGCTGCGATCTCACCTCCGGTAGTTCAATTACAACGTCGTTAATTTTGACGTTACGCAAATTATTCGCTGTCGCGAGACAACCTCAAAACGAGAATTCTTCGAGTTCACGTTTTTTTTAAATTAAATTTTTGTTTTTTTTTTCACTTTAATCGATGATCTTTTTAGATGTTCCAAAAAGTATCGCAGCTATTCGTAAATAATTAATTTTCACCCATGTGTGTACTTGTATAAGTTAATTTTTTCTTTCAACGATCGGAGAAAATCATGTTTGGGTTAACGAATTAACGTACGAATACTTTTCACGTGTGCGGTGGGTAAGAAAAAGATTTTCGTATATCACTTTTTTAAAAATAATTTTGGAAACAAGTTACATGTGTATATTTATAATGTTCTGCAAGAATATTTTTTCGTATTTTTATATTGTTGAATATTTTGTGATTTAAGAATATTTTATGTTACATTTAAAAATATTAAATAACTCCAGGATATTTTATTTTACATTTTTAAATATTTTCTAATTCAAAAATATTTCATTTTGAACTTTAAGATTGATTTTTTGTCGTATATATGAATATTTGAAATGAAATATTTTTGCAGATTACGGTTTTTGGATAGCTCATTCCAAATGTTAATACTGTATGTCAAGTTAAATAAAAATAACTCACGTTAATACAAATTGCCAGAAAAGGTATAGAAGAAGGCGAGGCGGGCAAATACCTTTTTGCACCGCGTGTAATTATTGTTCATTGATTGTTTCATAACCTTAACAAAATTTGAAGTATTTTCCGAATTTTGAATACATATTTTTCTAAGTATAAACAATATTTTGATGGATATTTTTTTAATTTCAAATATACACTTTTCGATATAAATACCAAAAGATTGAATTGAAGTAAAAAAATCTATAATTTTTCACCGATCGTTGAAGTTTTAGATAAACGTCAACTGACGGATTACTTCGCGGCTAAACAAAAAGAAATGACTTTCCTCGGGTTCAGAGAAAGTCGAAACAAAAGTTGGAGGAACTACGTCATAAATGTGTTTTACGCGTCCCCCCCCCTCCCCTCTCTCTATTGAAAGTCGTGAATCTTTCGATCTATGGACCGCCAGTCGAGTGCGTTCTCCGCCCCCAGGAATTTGCAAAAGTCGATGTTGAACAAGAAAACCAACACCGTGAGTCTTTCGGCTCGTGCTGTTAAGTACAACGTGTGTCTCGATTCGTTCGCCTTCGAGTCATCGGTGTGACAAGTCGGCTCTTTTATTCTCGGGCTTTTTGTTTTCCCCTCCCCTTTTCTCCAAAAGGATAATTTATATCGTCCGTCCTCGCGTCTCTTTCTTTCTCTTCGACCACCGTTTTGACCCCCCCCCCCCCCCCCCCCTCGCCTCACAAATCTCAATCGGAAATATGTCAGCTACAGATACGAATGGACGAATAACGACATCGTAGGATTCAGATGGACTGTAAAATGAAAATATTATCAAACAATTTTTTTTATTGGCATAGCAAACAAAAGGTACTATTCTGATAGCGAAAAAAATGTTCGATCCAATAACAACAAATAATATAGGAGGAATTTATAAATATGTGGCCAAATGACTGAATCGCCAGTGAATGGACGAAATTACCAGAAAATGGACAATGGACCTCCAGTAAATGGACGTGTAATGTAGATGAACTCTTTAAAGAATTTATTTATTTATTTATTGTAGGATTTTTTAAATTATTGTATTAGAGATGATATATATTTATTTTAGGATATATTACGATTTATTCGTTATTTTTATTAAACGCTAGATTTGGAGATCACTGTGTTGCACAAAAATTATAATATTTTTATACATTTGAGTATTATACTCGTTATTACGATATCTTAGAAAATATACAAAGCTTTTTTTGCATCTTAACGTGATATTCTGAAACAAAAACTACCAAAATTTGTTTCGACAGGAAAACGGAAAATTAAATTTTTGTCAAATTTAATAAAAACGAATGAAATGATTTTATGACAACATTTGGTGAAATGTACGTTGTCAATTCATTAACAGTAATTAATTTTGCAATTTTCAGCAGATCAGCTAAATTGTTCACTCTGCTTTGAGACTTATCAGATCAGATTTTTTTTTACAATTTTTGCTAAAAATCAAAGATCGATTTTATCTTAAATAATAAAAGTCATACTTACCTTCAAAAATTATTTTTATTATTTAAGATAGAATCCATCTTTGATTTTAAGCAAAAATTATTTAAAAAATTGTAATAATAGATCATAATTAGGCATGTTTATTCACTGATGGTGTATTCAAACCTCTCTCCAGTGAATGGACATATGGTGAAGTACCACAAACTAGAAAAATTCCGTGTCCCGTCAAAATTCGTTATAAAACTAAGAGATTGGTTTTAACATCTGTAATTTTGTTTTGCTAAATTATAGTGATTCGAGTTTTTATCGACAATTTATATCAATTACTTATTTTTAATATAAATAAGCTTTCGTCCATTCGTTGGTCTCCGCCCATTCGCTGGTCGGAGTACCCTATTCCCAGGATATTTTGTGCGTTCGAATTCTCGAATTTGTGAGATGCGCATCCCCTTAAGTTCTTCACTTCGAAGAGAGACAGCTGCGCACCACGGAGCAAGCTTCGATTCGTCCGCGTGCGGAGGGATCCTTTTGTCTCTGCTGAGGAACCACAAGCGCGGCGAGCGCAGATCCTATCGGGCATAAGTAATTATCCTTCGGGAGGCCGCGGCGGGCAGATGCCTCGCGAGACCCCGTCCCGGACATCCCCACGGCGCGCGGTATGCAACCCCGACGACAAAGATTCACGGGCATTTTAAGATTTTTTTTTTTCTTCGTTTTACATAGCTTTTCTACTTTGTTCGAAGATCTGCCGCGCTGCGAACGCAGCGAATCGTGGAATTTGTTTATGCGTAAAACGCGGATGAAGTAGATGCTCGATTTCGTCGGAGAGCCTTTTTGCCCTCCAACTTTCACGTCCGGCGTTAAACGCGAGGAGAGTCATTTTAGATACGAGCCCGAAAAAAGTGATTTTTATTCGAATTAATTTCTACTCGAATGAATCCGATGAGAAATTAATAAAATCGAATCCAATCCGAAATAATGTAATTGAGTACCTGTTATTTACGAATTTATTTATTTATCGCATTTCTATTGTTTGTTTAATTTTATTCATTTTATTTTATTATTAATAAATGATTTTATTTTAATGAAACATTTTAATCGTTGATTTGTAAGGTTTAATTTATTTAATAAATTTATTTTATTTACTGTATTTCAAAAATTAAAATGAAATTAATTTTATTGACAGGCTCGAGAAGACTGATTTTCATACAAATAAATTTCCACTCGATTGAGTCCGATAGGAAATTAATTAAATCGAATTCCATTCGTGATAATGTACCTTTCAAGTACTCATTTTTTGACTTGCTTTTTTTAACTTAATTTATTTGAATTTACTTGATTTGTTTTATTTATTTTTTATTGAAACAAAATTAATTTCATTTTAATTTTATATATAATAATAATCATTTTATCATATAATCGACGGTAGTTCTTGGAGGTATACGTCGCTCAGCCCCGAACGTATTAATGTTGAGTCTGATTACAGATTGTTATTATCTTCACTGCAAGTCTTGATAACGGTGCACGTCAATTATCCCCGCAAGCTTCTTGCCGAATTGCGAAAGAGAAGCGAACAAATCCCGGGGGTGATTTATTCGGTGGCAGCGAAGTAATCGCGACATCGATCAAATAATATCTCCTCAGAGTCTGCGTCAGTTCTTTGGGTCACTTATATATTTTCTCTCGAGCGTATTTATCGCTTCGGAACAAATCGAACGATTTCATAGACAAATTATACACCGCAAGTCTGTCAAATATGTCCGTATCTCCTTGAGGGACAATTCCCATACTCGTTAAACGCACATTCCACTCTAATGGTAGTCATGTCCATATATCTAGACATTTATTGTGCATGCGTATGTATTTATTTTAAAAAAAGTAATCCAATTTCTCTTTCGTCAATTCTGCGAGACGTTTCTGCGCCGGGTTTGCGTTAAACGTGACATATTTTTGGATGAAATTCAGGGCAATGGAGGTTGAGAACATCGTCATCGAGGGGAGGAGGCTGACAGCAATGGTAAGTTCTTTCTACATATGATTTTTTTTTAAATTATTATCATTGGAAGGCAATGAAAAATACTTATTCTCAATTTCCCATTTTTTGTTGACTTATCAAGGCTACAAAGATCATTCAAACGTTTTTTGGATTCTCATCAGAGATCTACAATTAAAATGAGCAAAAAATTATTTTGGATCAAAATAAAAATGAAGACAAGAATAAAGATTTTTCGTTTCATTCCAACTAGGTGAACTTCGACAACACAGACTTTTACAATGTTTTCGACAGGCCTGTTCTTTTTCGTCAATTTTTTTTATCTTTCACTGGTTTATTTTTTATGAGGAACGAGTTTGACGATTGATCTGCAATATTTCGTGGTGTCTTCATCTCGAAATCCGTCTGAGGCACTTAATCTTAGAACTTTATCGATTGTGATCGGGGAGCCATGATCTTTCGAGGGCTTTTTCGCGTTGTCGTCCATACCTATGGAGAACGATTTGTGCATTTCTCTTTCTTTCTCTCTCTCTCTCTCTCTCTCTCTCTCTCTTCCTCTCTCTCTCTCTCTCTTTCCCTCTGTCTTGCGTGGATCTTTGGTGTATCAGCGCAGATTGTCCGTTCGCGGCGTTGCCCGGCTTGATTTACGGTCGCGAGGGGTCTTCCCCCGGCGCTTCTTTCCCTTCTGCAATCCGGGGGAGCTTTCGCTTACCGCGAGCAGATTTGCGCAAGCATCAGCCCTCTCGAAGAGAGAAAGCGAGAAGGAGAACGAGCGGGGGAAGAGAGAAAGAAAGGACAAGATGAGAGAGAGAGAGAGAGAGAGAGAGAGAGAGAGAGAGAGAGAGAGAGAAAGGGAGAGAGAGAGAAAGAGAAAGATATATTCAGTCACAATCTCTGCAAAGATCGCTCGTTCAGATTCGCCGGAGTCCCTTCTTCTCAAACGATAGTCCCTCTGCTGTATACAACCCCTTCTATAACGACTCTCGTCCCAACCCAAACAGAACCAAAGTGCATAATGTTAGTATTGCACATTTTATGACTTGCTACGATTGCAATTTTCCGCACATGCAGAAGTGCAAGCAATTTCGAGAAATAAAACAAAATCGAGCTTGCATTTTCAGCTATCAATATTGTCTTTTTCGACGATTCATTCTCTCATTGCAAGCTTACGAAGACTCTTGAATTAACAAATTCCTGACGTAAATCCACCTCTTTAGGAATTCAATTTCCTCGAGACGTTCCCATTCTGCACGAATACCTCTTATTTTAATTTATTCAACGAAAAAGTGGACATTAATAGTTAATTCGTTATTTTTCTCCGGATTACATTCATTATATCAGAATAGACATACAGCTAATTATTATAGATAAATATCAATTATTGTCAATTATCAAATTTCAAATTTCAAATGGATATCAAATATGACATATTAAATTGATATCAATGATCAAATATCAAATGTCAAATTGATATCAAATATAAAATATCAAATTTCAAATTGATATCAAATATAAAATATCAAATTTCAAATTGATATCAAATATCAATTATCATCCATCATCATTAACTATTATATTTAAAACAATGCGTAAAAAAAATTAGCCGACTGAGCTCAGACATTTTTCAATTCATGGGAAACGTGACGACGTTTTTTATTTTAGTAGAGCTCGTACAAATGCTCGATCTCAATTTTTAAAAATGGCTGATGCGGTGGCAAATCGTTGGCTACAACAAATGGCACTTTTCGAACCGCAATCGATTATATTATTTGCATTGCGTGTAACAACGTTTCTGTTTATTTTAAAATCTTAAAAATTTCTTCGGTAAGTCGTGGTCGAGTGATTCGAAATGGAATAACCCATATATATCTATGTGCACACCGCGGCGCTTCGTATAGTTACATACCTGTCGACATACCGCGGGGTAGATAATAATGGCGGATACCGATCAGGTGGTGTTTTATTGCCCGACAGATGTGTCGGCCCGAAGAATCGAAGAGATGCACCGTTCTTTCGTAATGGCCGACAAGAGAAAGAGAGTAAGAGAGAAAGAGGGAGAGAGAGAGAGAGAAAGAGAGAGAGAGAGAGAGAGAGAGAGAGAGAGAGAGAGAGAGAGAGAGAGAGAGAGAGAGAGAGAGAGAGAGAGAGGTAATGGTTAACCTCTTTTGCTTGGACTCCGATTGTATATAAACATATATATATATATCCACGATACGAGAATCTTTTAGCAACTGGATTCGCAATTATTTTCTTGCCAGCCCCCTCCCCCATGCCCCTCAAACATTAGAATTTTTTAAAATCACGAATGCGGTACAATTTTCCGATAGAATACATCGCGCTGCTTTTCATCGAGTCGAAATAGAAAGCAAAAAGAAAATCATGAGAAAAATTCCAATCGATCGCAATTATTGGAGTGGTTTCATTGATGACGCAGAGAAGTATCGACGCATGCGCGTTCAAAAACTTCAAGCTACACTCTTTCGAAAAATAAAACTTATAAATAAAAAATAAAAAACAGAGTAAGAAGACAGAAAGCCATTTTTTTTCTCCCCCATTGTACGAGTTCTTACCGCGGATAAGAGATTTCTGCAACGACGAGATTACTGCACGCGCTTGCCGATGGAATTTTAAGTGGCTCGTCGCGTATCGGCTTTGATGGGAAGAGCGCAGCATTGGGGTTCGAATATGCATATCACACGAGCATTCTACGTCTCGTTGTTGAGTTGCGAAAAAATAAAAGCGAAAACAAAACAAAAAACATAGTAATGGCCGGTAGTCAGAACAGTGCAAAAATTCCCCGATGTTTTCTCGGTATCGCGGTACCAACACTTGACGTAGACAATATAAAGCCTCTTAAGGCTTTGCCGTACAGTCAGCCAACCTGGTGCGGTTTGGCGAGTGATTCCGCGAAGTAAAGAGAGAGGGAGGCCGAGAGAGAGAGAGAGAGAGAGAGAGAGAGAGAGAGAGAGAGAGAGAGAGAGAGAGGGAGAGAGAGGGAAAGAAGTCGATGAGAAAAAGGTGCTTCGTAGGCGTGAACCTTATGGTAGAGACTACAGAGTCTGAAGGATCTACGCGAACTAATAGACGCCAAGAAACTTCTGAGCGGATGATGTCTGGACCAAAAAGAGAGACAGAGGAAAACAAGAGAGCGAGACAGAGAAAGCGAGACAGAGAGAGAGAGAGAGAGAGAGAGAGAGAGAGAGAGAGAGAGAGAGAGAGAGAGAGAGAGAGAGAGAGAGAGAGAGAGAGAGAGAGAGAGAGAGAGAGAGAGAGAGACGAGAAGAAAAGAGGGGGGAGAGCGAGAGAATTAGAGGTGTTGGAATCGGTGCAAAAGAATAAACGCTGCAAATGAACGACTCCCGCGAACCATTCGGAGGCCTTTTACCTTGAAGAGTTCTCGCCTGGAGACTAAAAGGGCGAGAGAGACCGAAAACTTGAATGTATATAAATATATATACATATATACATGAAAAGAGAGAGAGAGAGAGGACTTCGCAGACCGTCTTCATAGTAGCTCATTATATAGATATAACGGGTTCAAAAATATCCTTTTTCTATACACATATACATATATCGTTGACCAGTGTTCGTACCATAGTTACTACACCCACCGCGTATATATTGGTCCGCTCGCTAATTATCTTCACTCTCCCTTCCTCCCCCCGCGGGACAGCCGACAATGCTTCCGTCTGTCAAAGTCCAAGAGTCTCGTCAAGAGTTCCGCGACTGGCGGAGATTAGCTTCACCGTGCTAACAAAAAAGAAAAGCCGACTCGAACGTCCGCGGAACTGAATGTCGAGCGTAAATCTGCGAGACTTAGACTTCGTGGAGGTACGTTAAAATGTACGTCAAGAAAAAAAAACCCGTTCAAATTGTCTTCTTTCAGCCTGGGCACGTTGTCAGCTAGGATACGAGCCGAAATCCTTGCGGCAAGAAATAATTATTAACACGTTCACGTTCTCGCTGCGTGCAAAGACACGGAATGACAGAGGCCAAAAAGTGGCCATTTATCTGCTGGGAGAGCTAGGGATCTGGTTGATAATACATTTTCATTGCAGTCGAATTTTTTTGCCCTAAGATTATTCTTAGCCCAGTGAAGGCTGGGGCTAAAAAATGGTCATGTGCCCGGAGAGAAGGCTAGAAATCTGGTTGGTGGTCCATTTGCATCGCAGTCGAATTTTTTTTGCCCGAAGAATGACTGGAGCCAGAACATGGTCATGTCTTCGCAGGGAGAGCGAATTCTGGTTGGTAGTCCAGTTCCATTGCAGTAGAATTTTTTGCCCCAGGAATGACCGTGGCCAAAGAATCGTCATGTCTCCGCAGGGAGAGCTAGGGATCTGGTTGCTAGTCCATTTCCATCGCCGTCGAAATATTGGTCCAGAACCGACTGGGGCAAAAAAATGGTTATGTCTCTGCAGGGAGAGCTAGAGATCTGGTTGGTAGTCCATTCGCATCGCAGCCAAATTGTTTTTCCCTAGGGCTGCGACTGTTGCCAAAAAATGTAAAAACTGGGCTAAAAAAAGAGCTAGGAATCTGATTGATGATCCATTTCCATTACAATCGAATTTGTCATTGGAATAATGGCACAGTTTTTCGTCGAAGATATTCAGGAAAAAATCTTCCGGTTGATGCGAGCCTCGATGCATCGTTGCAAGAATGGCATTTAGCATTGGAGAATGATCGAAAGTCTTTTCGCGTACTGTTGAGAGGTGAAGTTCAGTTAACGACATTGCGTGGAGACGAATGGACAGAGAGAGAGAGAGAGAGAGAGAGAGAGAGAGAGAGAGAGAGAGAGAGAGAGAGAGAGAGGGAGGGAAACCGTTCCTGGCGCTGTTCCAGAATGAAGGGCAATGGAAAGCTGCAATTCAGAATCACCTTTTCCGATCACCTTAGGGAGGTAGTCCAGAAAATTGAGAACGAGTTCTAGAGGAGGTGATCTAGAATCCAAAATGTAATGGTTTTCTTTTAAGTAAACTAGCTCTACAGAAAATTACGAATAAACAGACCTTGTAGCTTTAGCTGTAAATTCTTCTATTTCTTAATGATTTTTGAATAAATTGAATACCAGTAGCACATCTATTTTTGTTTTCCTATGCGTGTTCAAAGGTACAGTTTTGTTTTGTTGAAATGGTATTTTTAACATTTAGATGACGATTACTGACTGCTGGAAATCAAAAAGTCGAATAAATTTGTATTCGACAGAACACAAAGAATCTCCTATTTACGAATAATATCAAATTTCGTACATTTAATGTAATAAACTCAAACGAATTTTGCTACTCGGTGGAAGAACGCGAAAAAATCTATAAAAAAAAACGAAAATCGCAGATATCTCAAAAACCATTAATCTTTGGATAATACTGTTTTAGGTCAAGTCAATCGTGGATGACGTGTAGCACCCCTTTCAGTTTTCTGCACTATCTCCCTAACACTCTGTATATATTAACATGCAACTCGAGGTTAGATCGAGCTATGGTGTTGCGATTCCCGAAGAGAAATAAAAAGAAGAAATGAGAACAAGGAAGAAGAATAGGCGTCTGGATGGAAAGAGAGAAAAGTATATGGAGGGAGCAAAGTGGCCGCGACCCAGCAACAGAAACGAAACCTTGCTTATCTCTTCGTCTCTCACCCTCACTTTCGCTGTTGTTCACTTTCTCACTCTCTCTCTCTCTCTCGACACCCTTGTGCGAAATTAGCAATTTTAATGGTTGCCCGAAGGTGGTTCTTGTATCTCGTCGCTGTCTGTTCTCTCGTGTGGTAGCCCTCTTGGGGGCTCGCACCAAAACTATATACGTGGCGGTCTTCGTTCTTACTTTCTCTTCCCTTCGTGCTCTGCAGTAACACCCCCGCCGTTGGCTAATTCAAGTAGTCGTCGAACGAAAAAAAAAAACTTGCTACTATTTCCATACTATTTTTCTTCTTTCCAGCGTTAAGATCAGTTGGGATTGAAATTGAGGGTTGCTCTTGGCGAACAAAAAAAAATGATAAAGTATTGATATATGAAGAATTAATAGTAGAAGGGTGCCTTTATGATTGAAACAAGAATAATAATGTTAACCTTCATTTGCCATTTTTCGGATCTGACGCAAATTGCCTCGATGATATAAAAGCATTGAAATAAAAAACAATAATTCATTATGCAATGTGTGCAGTTGCGTGTGTTTAGACTGGCGACATGAAAATCGAAAACGTAGCGATACTATAAACGTTCCAAATGTTTTCAACGAGATCACGTATCCCCGTAGGTCGCACTTAGCTGGAGTTTTGCTATGTCGGCAATTTTACCTTTTCTCTCTCTCTCTCTCTCTCTCTCTCTCTCTCTCTCTCTCTCTCTCTCTCTCTCTCTCTTTCTCTCTCTCTCCATTAGGACCGGAGTACGTTTCAAACGTGTGTAATAAAAGCCTCGGGCCATACATAAAAATTGTGCCGATGGTATGTTTTCATATATATGCATATATATATATATATATATGGATATATGTACACACACACACACACCGCGCCAACGGAATAGTGATCCACGAAAGGTTTATTATATTCCAATTTCGATTCAGAGGCCAAGCACACGAGTAAATGATTTTCTCTTGAACAAAAATATTCAAACGTTAAAAAAAGATGCTACATAAAAACAATAATCTATTTAATATGTCTTTAACTTTGAGATTCATATTTTTTTTCATATTTAATGGTTACGTTGTTTCCTTTAATATTATTATAATAATAATGATTAGTTTTTTATATCGTAATAAAATTATAATTATAATTTTATTATAATATAATTTATATTATAATATTATTATTATTATTATTATTATGATATTAAATATTAAATATGTCATATAATTTTAATATTTTTTCAACTTTGAGATTCATATTTTTTGTTCACATTTAATAGTTACGTTGTTTCCTTTAATACTATTATACTAATAATGATTAGTTTTTTATATTATAATCAAATTATTATTATTATTATTATTATTATTATATTAAATATTTAATATAATTTAAATATTCAATTTATATTAATATTTAATGTAATATATAATATTTAATATAATATTTAATATTGAAGTATAAAATATTTAATATTTAATATAATTTTTATATAATATAATATAATATTAAATTTTATTATTATTTTTTTTCCTTTGTTCCAACGTATACCCTCGGGTTTTTACGTATTACCCTTCCCAATTTATCCCTTTCCTATCACTTCCTAACCGCACTTCGCTAATCTAACCTAACTTCCGTTGCGTCTACAGCGGTCTTAAGCTACACTATACCACATTCGCCGAGGATACGGGTAAACTGTGGAAAACCCGTATCGGTATAGATGGCCCCATATCCTTCTGATTATCTGGTGCACGTACTTTTACTCAAGTATCTACATCAAGGCATTAGAAGTATACCTCACAGGAGCTTTTCTTCCACGACGTTATCGTAAAAAAAAAAGCTCCTGAGAAATCGAAAAAAAAAAATTCCATGAAAATTTGACAATTATACACAAATTAGACGTATGGACGAAAGTAATTTTTTTAAATCGATTTCAATGTAGTAGAAAAAAAAGAAAAAAAAACGAAGGGTACGAGACAGGTTGGAAAGTTAAGCGCTCTTGTCAATTAATCTGATTGCGAGTACGCGATGCGTTCGTGGTATCATCGCGTACACGGCCCTCGGTTGACCACTGCCGGTGCACTTATGTCTGGTGACACCCGCTGTGTAACGGGCCGAGCGCGGCATTTCGCTGCGGCTCTACGATGAAACTCGCCTCCGCGCAAGAGTACTCGAAAATTATTCATCACGATTTCCGAGGGCAAAAGAGGGATTATGCGTACATATTTTCTCGTGCGCGTTGACGTTCGGACTGTTGAAAGGCACGTTGTGGCAATTGCGGGAATCTTGCGCTCAGCGTTTCGTGCTTGTCTCACAAATGCGCAATGTGCATATGTATATGCACAGAAACGGGCAATCGCATCTCGCCTCGAATACGGTGGATGGAAAGAACCGTAAAACGCGATGTCATCAATCTTGAATACTCGCGAGGAAGGATTTATCGTTATATAGGTATATTTATGCAGGGTGACAATTATAAGGTGACCATGTTTTTTTTAAGGGTCTTTCGTAGAAATTTTGCGAGCGAGAAAATTATATTTAATGGTTTTTCAAGTCCACTTCGAAATAAATATATATATCGTATATGGAAAAAAAAAAACGAAACTCCATTTTGAGTTCAGCAGAATTAAGATAGTTAAATAACGAATACGAAAGACTCAGAGAAAAAAAACCTTTTTTCAAATGGAATTAAATTCTATTTATTCACTTTAAAATGCATTTCAGATAATTGTTTTCTCGATGACAGGATAAACTAAAAAAAATAGTAAAAAAATATTTAAAAAATGGACCGAAGGTGAATTCCTTCCCTTCAAAATGCCATTTATTAAATTTATTTATGTCAACTATCGGCGAAATGGCGTAAAAAATCGTTCCGGAACTTTTTTGAATTTTTGTCCGGAAATTGTTCGCTGTTAGTGTACATGTATTTACCGATACTCCGGATACGTCTGTAAATTGACTGCTTGCAAAAAACACAAGGCCGTAACTCGCTAGGAGAGCGTGTCTAAGACTCAAGCAGATTGGGCCACTTTTGTTCGCAAGTGTGTACAGTTGACACGTGTACTTATCATCATCGTAATAATACGGGGCCCTTATCGGGATCTCGAGAACCCACTCCGCGCCAAATCGCTACATATGTGTATATATATATATATATATATAACCGATTATCCGCAACGTTTGCGAGGCCAGTGGAAGGAAAAAATATTGCGATAACGAGCGTACATACGTGATAAAGTATACGTTCGCGAATATATTGTGTATACACCGAATATCCACCTGGGATCGAGCACAGTGCGATTAGAGATGATTCTCTCTCTCTTTCTCTCTTTCTCTCTCTCTCTCTCTCTCTCTCTCTCTCTCTCTCTCTCACGCGCGATTCGCAATATCGAGCAGTTGAATGCGGTATCGAGACATTTTACCGGACGAGAATGCTCATACGTACAGGCATCGTATATATAATAAAAACGTGAACACACATATATATATATATATATATATGCGTGTATAATATTCCCCTACATGATTCTGATTGTCGTGTTCCACTTGAAAAATATCGCGAAGGCAAATAATGCGTAAAACCCACGAGGTTATCGATTGAAATGACCCGAATTGCCCACCATTATATTTTCATTGCTCGCACAACTTGTCGATCTTAAAAACACTCGTATACGTATCGGTACAAGATCCTATTGCCGCGAGTTCCATGACGCGGATATTTGTGACCTACGTACATGCCAGTGTGTGTGTGTGTGTGTGTGTGTGTGTGTATGTGCATCTCGTGTAATAAAATTGAACTCGTGTTGCAGGTACGTGCAAGGTCGAGCGTTCCTAGCCGAGGAATTCCATTAGTCTTCCTCGTGTTGTACGCGCGATCTCGTGTACTCTAGGAAAATACGAGAGTAATTTTTTTTTTCACAATATATATTTATAAATATACAGGGTGGGCCGAAAAGTGACGTTTACGAGGAAAATCTTGATGCCTCGTATACATAGCCGAATCATCCCATGTATGTCCTGCGATCTATTTTAGTTGTCGAGAAAGAAATTTTTGTTTCTCTTTTGTCTATATACTTTTCTCGTCTTTTTTTTTTACTTGTATCATCCTTATGAAGTGCAGTGTTGAGCAATAAATAAATTGCCAAGTGAACGTCATGGCCTTAGATTTTGATCAAACGTTGAAAAAAATGAATTTTCCATCGCTGGAATGCAACGAAAATGATTTTCTTTTATTTTCCGAAATTCCCTTTGGCAGATTTGAGCTACGAAAATCGCGGAAACATTTTTTAGGATTCTCATTTTGGCGATCCACGACAAATTTGCACAATTTTATTTTGAATAATAAAGAAAATAAAGGATTCAAATGTCTACCCCGTTTATAAAAGAGATTTGAGAGGATCAGTCCCTCACGCTCAGATGAAAAAAAAAACTTATACTAGTCTAAATGACTCCCAATTGCTTTTAAGGCCTTAGGCCACTCTAGAGCCCAAAAAAGGGCATATTTTGTGATTTTTTTTCAGCGAAACCATGAAATAAATCGGAATTACAAAATAGGGGTTTTATTACACACGTAATTGACTATAGAAAATTATTTTTTCACAGCGATACATGTCAAAATGGCGACTGTGCAGCATTTTTTCGATTACGCCTTTATTTCTGAAAGGTCAACGGCCGGACCACCAGCTCTTATAATTTTTGAATTATGATGAGACACTAAAGTTTTTTCGATTATATATAAAAATAGCTATAGAAGTACGTAGGATTTTTTTGAAATATTGTTTGTTGTCAAAATGGCGCATTTGTAAAACAAAAAGTATAAAATGCCATGAGAAAATCGTCAGAAATTTTTTCATAAAAAAGGAACTATGCAATATAATTTTGAAAAATCCTACGTAGTGCCTCAGCAAATGTAATTCTAAATATACGGTTAAAATTTCAAATGAATCGGTTGAAATTTGTTTGAGTTATGAGTCCGACCGACTTGAAAAATATAGTTTTGAGATAAACGCGTTTAAAGTTATTAGAAAGTCACGACATGAATCAAGAGGGGTTGCGCTAGAATTCGAAAATCGAGTACTTAGAGATTTTTCACACTCATAATCTTTTGGAATATAATTTTATAGGTACTAAGGTACATTTTTAACAACAATAAAATCGATTTTTGGAAAATCCTAGAGTGGCCTAAGGCCTTAAAAACTTGTAAGCGGAAAATCCCTACACCAAAGAGAAAAAAATAAAAACATATGCTAAGGGACAACACGAAATTAAAAATTAAAAATCGTCTTCTCTCGAAAACAAAAAAAAAAGATCGTAAAACATAAATGGGGATGATTCGGGTAGATATAGATGCGAAGCATCTAAATTTTCCTTTTGGACGTCACTTGTCGGGCTACCCTGGATATGGAAAGGTTGAATTTTAAGCATCCAACTTCGAAGACCGTCCTCAAAAAAACCAGATATGTTGCTCACCAACATTACATAGATTTGATGGGTTCAATATATATATATATATATATATATTAAATCTGCAGATACTGCAGAATCGACACGTAAATAGGTTACGCTCGCTGCGATGTACATTCAGTCGAACAGCGCATAAAATGATTGATTTAGTTATTCACTCGCTGGGGCAGAAACTATTAACTCTTCCCATTCTTCGTACACTGTATTATAATGCAACGAATACGTTACTGTTGTTACGATGATTATTACTGTTATACACGTGAGACGCTCTGCAGAGTGGATTATTGTAGCTCCGATACTTCGTGTTCCGATTGTATATACCAATACATCTATAGTTGCACGGATTCGCTTTTTAGATGCAAAGAATATGGGTAGAAAAAAAGTGCACTATTTGATAGATATTTCTGTCAGTACTGCACTACCGTATTTTATTTTTTATATCGATAAGAACTCGTGTTCTTTCCTGTTTTTTTTTATTCAGTAGGAAAATTAGTATCGTTAGTGGGACATCTAGTAAGAAGAAGAGCCCTTTTGTTCACTTACTGACTAGGGTAACCCGACCAGTGAATGGACAAATAATGACACTATAGGATTCAGATGGACTGTAAAATAAAAATATTATGAAAACAAACGTTTTAATTACTATAGCTAACAAAAGATATTACTCTGATAGTAGAAACAAATATTCGAAGTAATTGCAACGAATAATATTTGAGGAATTGATAAATACGTAATATACAGTGGTTCAAAAAAAAACTTTAGCATTTTTTTTCTTTTTATTCGAAAAAAAATAAAATGTTCGACAAAAGTTAAAAAAATAAAATAAAATGCTAAAGCATTTAATTTTTTTTTTCGTAGGACAATTTGAAAAACACACAGTATACAAATACTTTTTTTACCCACTGTAAGTAATTGAGAAATGGATAAATAATAAAATAAGCCAAGGCTGTATTCACATTGAGTACCTGTGATGAGTTTCTTTTCCGGAAGCGAATACAATTCGAAAGTAAGAATAATCCCTAGAGGTTTTCCCTTCTTCATAAAATTTACCGCGAGTATTTCCAGTTTCTCTCTCTCTCTCTCTCTCTCTCTCTGCCGTTTGGTACGGTGAACCGGACGATCGGCTTTACGAGCCAGCAAGATACGAGGTCCGTTTTTCTCATTTCTAACGTGGGCGAACTCGGCTAGACGCCCCGAGATCCTCTGACAAGGCTCAATCGGCTCGCAGCTTAGATCTCAGTATACACGTCTATAGGTATTCATATTTATACATACAGATTTGTACAGTAGAGCGTGGAGCGCCCTTCGTCTACCTTCGGGAGACCGTGATCTATGAATTGTCAAAATTGAAAAATGAAGTCCACGAAAAGAAGAACATGAATAATTGAAAATAAGTCACGAAAAGTGAGGTGAAAAAACTTTATACCATCTGAGAATTTTATTCAGTCGTAAATTACACTGCAATAATGGTGTTGAAATTTCATTAAGGCCTTAGGCCAGTCTGGAGGCCAAAAAAAGGGTATATTTTGTAATTTTTTTTAGCGAAACTAAAATAGGGGTTTTATTATAAACATTGACTATACAAAATTATTTTTTCACAGCGATACATGTCAAAATGGCGACTGTGCTGCATTTTTCCGATGACGCTTTATTTCTGGAAGGTCAACGGCCGGACCAACAGCTCCTATAATTTTTGAGTTATGATGAGACACAAGTTTTGTCGATAAGAATAGCTATAGAAGTACGTAGGATTTTTTTGATATATTGTTTTTAGTCAAAATGGCGCATTTCTAAAACAAAAAGCATAAAATGCCATGAGAAAATCGTCAGAAAATTGTTTATAAAAGAGGAACTATGCAATATAATTTAAAAAATCCTACGTCGTGCCTCAGAAAATGTAATTCTAAATATACAGTTAAATTTTCAAGTGAATCGGTTGAAATTTGTTTGAGTTATGAATCGGGCTGACTTGAAAAATGTAGTTTTAAGATAAACGCGTTTAAAATTAGTAGAAAGTCACGACATGAATCAAGAGGGGTTGCGCTAGAATTCGAAAATCAAGTACTTAGAGATTTTTCACACCCATAATCTTTTGGAATATCATTTTACGAAAACAAAAAAAAATCGATTTTTGGGAAATCCTAGAGTGGCCTGAGGCCTTAAGGAAGTTCAAGTGTTAGTCCTTTTACTTACTCTAAAGTTAAGCTTTCTATCAATAACCAAGTATCTAAAATGCACGAAAATTTGACCAATTTTCTTATTATTTCGTAACTTACAGGGTACAATCGAATTCAAAGAAGTTTCATCATTTTTCTACTAATATTTCAACATCCTTGAGGGAAGTTTACCATCGAGAGTCATGAAAAATGCATGAACTTTGGCATTTTTTTTTCATATACAATAAATACTTTTGGAAATGGGTTTCAACGTAATTCATTCTTCTATCAATGAAGAGCAAAATCCAGACCACAACCTTGCCAGTTCATCTTAAGCAAAAACGGGTTAAAAATGATTAAACTAAACTAAATTTTGGGGTCCTTATCGTTTTTTGCTTTCGGAAAAACCCCAGAATAAAAAAATGGCAGCTGTTTGAAAACAAACCCAATTTTTTTGCCCGGTTTTTTTTTCGTCAATGGACGAAGAATATATTTCTATATCAAATTTTGACAACAATCGCTTCCTGATGGCCCCGTAAATTGATTTTTCTTTCAATTTCCCAGAGATTCATGTGAATCGGTTCATCAGTTGAAGCTGTAGAGCGCCCTACGCGCTGAAAAATGCTCTTTCCAGAAAAACGCATTTAAAGTTTAACGTTTAGGCTGTAAATTCGAAAATACTTTAGATATGAAAATATCCTTTTACCCACGTGTTTTAAACACTTTAAGGATGCAAAGTATGTTAAAAAAAAATCAAATTTGTCATTGCCGTGAACGATAATCTGCCCTTGATTCGTGCATTGCCATAATATTTTTACAAAATCAAAGTTCTTATATACAGAGTAAAAACAAAGCCTGAAAAGAACTCGTACAGGCCAACACTTGGCAAGCCTTTCACTCGAACGCTTTTTCTTTTCTTCCGTTTCCTTTTGTTTTTTTTTTAACAAGGATAGAAATGTACGAGCCACCGAGATCTCGGTCCATGGCCACATTAGTCCGCATTATTGTGTTCGTAATCCGCGCATGAATCAACTCTCTTTCAATCGTTGCTCAATGGCGCCGCGATCAGAGTCGCGAAATTATCCTCGATGCTCCCCCTTGAACATTCCTCATCGATTTTTCACATCCATCTTGAATACGCGTGATCAACTTACTTTTCGTTCGTCATATAAAAAAATACAGAAAAAAGATTATTTAAAAAAAAATGAGTATACTGAAGGCTTGAGGATGATGTGCGGAATAATATGAGAGTAACTGCCCTGAGCAAAGTTGCAAGGAATACAAAGTTATGCAGTAGGAAACGAGACTACGGATGAGACTCACGCGTTGCTTCCTCGTTCTTGTCGATCGTTTACAGAGCATCATCTATGAGGAAGCGAAAAATAAATTGCTCGCCCTTGGCGAGTCCTTTGAGATCAATGAAAAAGTATGCGGAAGCGATTACGTGGAAATATCGTTCGACGGCGATTTTCAAAATGCATATTACTCGCCTATTCCTACTTTGCACGTAGCCAAATGTAACATTTTCATAACTAATACGAATTTGACGTTGAGCCGGGATTCGCG
The DNA here is from genome assembly GCA_963932345.1 of Ophion ventricosus. Lineage (NCBI taxonomy): Eukaryota > Metazoa > Arthropoda > Insecta > Hymenoptera > Ichneumonidae > Ophion > Ophion ventricosus. The sequence goes on from OZ010717.1 coordinate 26,789,492, forward strand.
TTGCTGCCCAACACAAAATGGTCTGCCCTCGAGGCTCTCGTCAAGGACTCTTGGTAATCTTCTCCTTGCGAAATGTCAAGGAATGTTCACAAATATACTTAAATTTGCCGCGAATACCCGTGACGGGAGTCAATTGCTTCGAGCCTGTCAAAATGGCGGCTCGAACCACCATTTCGTGACTCGACGCGAGCCTCGAACCTTCGAAGAGCTCCGTACAGCGATAATAGCAAAAAAAAAAAAACAACTCGTAGCCTCTCTGTTTATTGCTCTCTTTCTTCTCTTCGTATACAGATCTCATCTGGCTATGGATGCTGTGAGCTCGGTTGAGGTAGAAGGATAAAGAATTTCGAAGAGTTCTCTTTGTTGGCCCATTACCCACGCTTATACCTCGGACTCTTCTAGGGAGAGGAGACAATAGAAAAATGTTCTGGCAGGTTCTCCTCCCACGAGTACCTTAACTTCTCTACAAATACACATATATATATTTATATTTGTAGATCAGTAACTGAAGCGCACAAGGGCGTATACCAATCCGTCGTAGCTATGATATGATGTGAAAAACGCTCTTCTGGTGTATAGGCACGTATATAACGTACCTGTGATACCTTCATACTATAGAACCTTTCGTAAATCAAGAAAAGACGTAAAACCAACCTCGAAGAACACAGCGATCCTGTATTGCTCTTCATCGTAGTCCTGAGCGGTAGTCATAAAAGTTAAGTTCTTTCCAATACTTCTCCCAAGATATATATATATGTATATATACATACATATATATATACAGTGGGTAAAAAAAGTATTTTCACAAAACGTGTTTTCAAATTATCCTGCGAAATAATATAAAATACTTTAGCATTCTTTTTCGAAGAAAAATAAATATATATATATATATATATATATATATATATATATGTATATTTATGTATATATATATATATATACAGTGAGGTACGAAAAGTGACGTCCAAAAAGAAAAACTAAATGCCTTATATCAATATTTATCCAAATCATCCCAAGTATGTTCTACAATCTGTTTAATTTTCGGGAAAAAAAGCATTTTTTTTAATTTTTCCTCTAGCATGTTATTTATTTTTCTCTTTTGTGTATGTACTTTCCTCTTAGAAGTTTTTGAGAGCAATTGGGAGTCATTTAGACTAGGAAAGTTTTTTTTTTAATCATCTAAACTTAAGTGACTGATCCTCTCAAAGCTATTTTTTAACCTTCCGATCAAAATCCAAGGCTTTTGGGTTAGTGCTCAGTTGATCATTTATTTATTGCTTAGCAGTGTACTTCATGGCGATAACACAAGTAAACAAAAATCATGAGGGAAGTACATTCACAAAAGAAAAAAAAAAAATTTAACTGCTTTTCGACAATCTTTATTAATATGTTCTACGATCTTTATTAGTTTGCGAGAAAAAATAAACATTAAAAAAAATTGCGTAGTATACTGTAGCATAGGTTTTTATTCTTTCTCTCTTTTGTGTATGTACTTTCATCGGAGAAGTTTTTAAAACTAATTGAGAATAATTTAGACTAGTTTAACTATTTTCTTTGTTATCTGAACTTTAGTGATTGATTCTCCAAAGCCTAGTTTTTTAAACTTTTCATCAAAATCTAAGACATTAGGGTTAGTATTCAGTTGGTCATTTATCTATTGCACTTCATAAAGATAACACAAGTAAAAAAAAATTCCGAGGAAATTACATACACAAAAGAGAAAAATTTTTAAATGCTTTTATTTCTCGAAAACTAAAGATCGTGGAACATCCATAATTCGGATAGGTATCAATACAAGACACCTGGATTTTCTTTTTAGACGTTACTTTTCGGGTCACCCTGTATATGTGGGGAAAGGTGATTGGTAAGATATTGGACTTCGTGAAGTGTCCTCGCAATGGCCTATTGTCCCCGTACTCAACGTTGCGTGAACCCGAGCCACCAAGATCTACTGTCCGTTCAAAACATTTTTGAGGATCCTTTCAAAACTGCCAGATGCCTTGATAGCCAATATTACATCCATATATATACATATATATATATATATACGGAGAGAATTAAAAAGTAATTTTTGTCGTGAATTTCACGGTAAAAATGACCGTGATATATTTCAATGTGGTGACAAGTGAGAAAAGCATAATAATTCGTATGCGACAGGTTTTTTTTAACTCACGTTATAGAAAATTTCAAATACGTAGCTAAAATTTTACTATACAAGAAGGGTAGCGCGCACGATAATTTTTACCGAGAGCACAATACATTTTCCTATAACACTCATTAAATTTTATAATAAATCTTAAAATAACTGTTATAAAAACGATACTTTTTTATAGACATTTTTGAAAGGCATAAAATAATAAAATGCACAGTAAAATTTCGCTGATATCATATATTTTTTAAATTTAAATTTTGCGTATTTTGTTACACATCAAAATGTACTAGAAAATCTGGTAAAATTTTCTATCTGAAGAAGACATTTTATTTTATTTTCGTGAAAATCTGTGTTTCACTCACAATCAGTAATAATAAACGAATTTTCAGGGTTGTCATCTGGTTACCGTTACTGCACGGTAATTTTTAACATTTAATTCTCTCCGTGTATATAACGGACTAAAAGTATCCTTTCTCCATATTTGCATAGACGAGATCCGTTTCTTTTTTTTCCCAGACGCTTCGTGCATTTTTCTCCTCGTTTTTTTTCGCGGTCCCAGACACGCTCTCGATCGGCGCTCGAGCACGACAGTCTCGCGAGCCCGCGGACGAACTTCCAGATGCTAATTTTTGCGATCGTTTTGTTTTGTTCTTTTTTTTTTTTTTTTCTTCTTCCGTTCGCCTCATTTCCAATTTCAGAACGAAAGTTACGTTCGCACAAATACGTAAATGAGCCGTAAGAAGTATGGTGAATTTAACGATGCTGTGCGCGTGTACAACGAGAAGGTGAATTGAGCTCCACGCTTCGACGGTTATACGACTGTAACAGCAAGAGCAAACGCGCGGGTGCCTTTTGATATTAATGTTTCGCAAGGAAGCGGGAAGGGCGCCGGGGAAAAAAGACAAGAAGAAAAAAAAAAAGAAAAAAAAACAACCGCGAGGCCGCGTACGGAACGTAATGAGAAAATTTGATAAAAATCATTGTCTCGTATGTAACGAAACGGCGCGCGTCCGCAATCAGGCATAAACGATGAATCGACATATATACGCGGCCAACCGATATCGCGCAGCTTCAATCCGTACAACGATTTCCTATACAATGTATGTATTTCGCCGCGCCATGGTTGCAAACATTGCGCGACTCTGTTACAACGAGGCCTCGTTCGTGTGTGTATATATAGATTACAGTTTAATCAAGGCAACGACGTAGACCGGGAAAAACTATATCGGTATATCCAGCTAAATCGACCGTATATAAAGAGCAATGAATCAAATGCGCGATCCGTTCGATTCAATGATAATTCAATCTGGAATGACGCTTCGATCGATAATGCACTCATTTTTTTTTTTTTTGCTCTCCGTCAACAACTCTCGGCAGCAAAGCCTCGGTTTAAGTTCTTTGCGAATGAACCAGTCGAAAGGACTATCGCGATTTTCTTTGGGCATTTTTCGAATCTTCGTAACGACGTTTTGTGTCGAGATCGCTGTGAAATTCCAAAAATGAGGAAATAATTTTGAGATTTGATAGAGAATAAAATAATTTATTGATGATAGTAAATCGTAAATGATTATTTTTTACTCCAAGAGTAATCGAGCCCAAGAATAGGGTAGGGAGAGGCATGTTGAGCAAGTTTGTAATTATTGCCCTGTAATTTCTTAAGGTAGTAGTATCGCCACGGTCACGTTGAAAAGTTTATTCTACGCTCAATCGATGAAAGCTTCGAAATATTGCGAAATATCCTTATAATGTAGATTGTACATCTTATCGGGATGTAAAAACTTATAAATTAATGAGGAAAATGCTTAATATAATGTTAACCTAACCCTCACTTTTGTATCAGACTATCCATTCCGGCTACTGATACGTAGATACTCTGCGCATACGGATATGTACACACTACTGTAACCTAGTTCTAGTCTGCTCCAGTTGCTTTGTGGCGCTAGCGTCGCTAGACATTGCTTAAGGCGGGCAACCACTTTAGGAGACTGAAAATTAGATGAGTTTTTGGATTTTTTTTATTGGAAAAAAAAACGGAAATTTTCGTAACTCTGACAATAATTTATTCATATTTTCATACATCTCTGGTAATTTTTTCAAGTTATTTTATGCATTAATTAAGATGTAATCCGCTGTGTCCCTTGGCGTGTCCTCATCGTCGTTGTCGATTTGCGGGAATTGTGCAGCTGGCAATTCGCATCTGAAATAGTCCAACAAATTTTTATACATTCTTGAGATGTTTTGTCAGAACATGAACCTAAATTTTGAAAAAAAAAATCGAGAATTGAATGTTGAAACGTGTTTGAAAAAAAATGATTTATTTTTAGCTTTTTTCCTGGCATTTTGCCATAATAAATGTTTTAAACAATCTAATCTTTCCAACTTTAGGTTCATATTTAGTAAATTATATTACGTAAACGTGTTCCAAATTTAAAGATGATCCATCAATTACTTTTTGAGTTATGATTCCCGCAAATTGAAAAAATGTCGTTTCGAGAAAAACACGTTTAAAGTTTCACAAACGAAAAACTCAAAGTCAAATGGGTTTAATCAAATGATAAAGTGTCTTACCGATTAATCAGCGATTCCAGCACCATACAGCAGTCCTTCCTCTTCCTCGTCCAACTCATTTGAAGCTTGAATTTCCTCTTTACGAGCTTTTCGAGCTTCTTTTTTCACTAATAAACTTTTTCTATTTTGCCGAGCCACGCGCATCTGATTCATTTGTTCAGCATATCCGTAGCTCTGCCAGCCAACTACGATTTGTAGTTCATTCATAACCATGAGTAGAGCTGAATTTCCTTCATTGAATAAAATAGCAGCAAGAAATGCTGCTAACTCGATTATTTTCTACCCAGAATGAAGATGTTTTGGAGCTAATCGCCAAACGGTCGACAAACGAACTACCTAACTGAGCGCTCGTGGATACCTGAGCGCGCTTGGAAGTCGAGCGGAGACTATTTATCATTTATATACATCCCGTTAGAAGGAATCCAAATATCGTTTTGAAATTATAAGAGTGTATTCTTAAGATATTTTGCTAACGATTTATGAAATAAAAAAAAATTATTTTTCGAAGCATCTAAAGTGGTTGCCCGCCTTAATTTAAATTGCGATATCTCTGAAACTAGACAGTCTTTTCGCCATTTGATGCGCCCGCGTGCGGTGCTTAGTTTTCCAGATATTTCGATTGCCCAACTTAGCCGACTGCTCAACATATTGCCCCTACCTACCCTACTTTTCGTCGACTGTCGAACGATAAAACTTCATACAGCCATGATCGACGAAAAAAAAATGAATAATCCAAATTTTGTTTCAATATTGAGACGAAGAGTTACGAAAGAACGATGGAGGGGGTAAAAAAAGTGCGGTTCTCTCGCATGCCAGTTCTAAAAGGACGCAAACAACGTTTATGTGCCTAGCACAGTTAAAATTGATTGCTCTCGCGTTGCGAAAGCAATACAGCGAAATGAACGAGTGGAGAGGCACTTGCGGCACGTACCAAACGTTAATAAGGCTCTCTCCCTCGCTCACTCGTTCTCGCGGGCTCGATCCTAATAGCTCAAGAGGGATTTGCGTCTCGCTAACGCACATCGCGGAGCGCGGCAACAACGAAACTCCGCGGCTTGTAATCCTCGCGTATAGCGTGCCGGGTACGAGTCTGTAATAGCGAAGAGGAAAATGAGCGAGGAAAAAAAGAAAATGAATAAATATTTTTAAAAACGTAAGTACAAACAAAAAAAACGTTAAGTGCAATTACGCTAGAGGAGCGAGGAGAAAGAGCCACGAGGCTACAGCTATACGATCGAGGGAGAAGGAATGGTATCCATCATCCGAGGTCATTTGAATAGGCAGTCCGTCTGATGGAGTGCGAGAGAAATCAGCGGGAGGGAGAGAGAGAGAGAGAGGGGGGAGAGAGAGAGAGCGGGGAGAGAGAGAGAGAGAGAGAGAGAGAGAGAGAGAGAGAGAGAGAGAGAGAGAGAGAGAGAGAGAGAGAGAGAGAGAGAGAGAGAGAGAGAGAGAGAGAGAGAGAGCGAGAGAGCGAGAGAGAGAGAGAGAGAGAGAGAGAGAGAGAGAGAATGGGAGAGAGACAGAGAAAAGGCAACGTAAGAGGAATAAGAGGCTGACGAAGAGAAACGACACCGATAAAGGGAGAAAAGGGACCGCGAGGGACGAAGAGAGAGAGAGAGAGAGAGAGAGAGAGAGAGAGAGAGAGAGAGAGAGAGAAGGACATATAGCAACGCCAGTATATTTTGTGGTATATATTTTTATACATATATGTATGTGTATTCCTCACATAATACATATGTATAGATTTGTATGGGACATTCCCCGTGAAGTAGAATTACTTTTTCTTAAACTTTTCCGAACTCATTTTTTTATGTCATCCCCAATCCGAGAATGATCATTTTTTTAATTCAAGCAAAGCTCGGTCATTTTTCAAGCCCGGTTTCGCCATTTATTGGAGTTTTCTGTATTAGTTTCATCGTTAAAATGCACTGAAGATGAATTTTTCAAATTCGTTCTTCAGCCGACTCAGTCCACGAAAATGTTTCGAAAATTTCTTCAGGATCTTTTTGGGAGATCGGCAGACTAAAATCATCAATTTTTGGTAATAATAAAGAAATGAAATAAAATAAAGAACTAAAAGAATAAAGAATTTAATTAAAATAAAGAAATAAAAGAATAAAGATACGAATTTTCGCTACATTCCAAGGGTGCAATACTCGGACGACATCCAACTTTGCATTGTTAGAGTGCAATGAACGATTTTTTTTTACTTGCTTAACCCCCGTGAAGGTATTTGAGGCACCTTAATCCCGTGAACCTGAGTCACTACCAAACCAACAATAGTCAATGAAAAAATCTGAAAAAATTCATGGTCAATCTTTAGGCCGTACTTCTCAAGCGAAAATAGGGGTTTTTTTTCTTATTCTTAATATTTTTTTTAAATTAAATAGCAACCTGCGAAGAAAATGATTTGGGCAGGACGAAAACGACCCAGTTTCACGGATTGAGGGTTAAATTAGTTTTGGCTAATTGTCACTAACAAAATCCATCAATCGCATTTTTAAGACACTTATTTGGAGATCGGCAATTAAAAGGTGCAACGAAATATTCAATGTAACAATGAAAATAAAATAAAATTAAAATCAAATTGAAATAAAATAAAGTAAAATAAAAATCAAATCAAATAAAAAATATATAAAATAAAAAATAAAAATACAGTAAAAACATGTATGAAAAAATGAAATTTTTTTTTTCTTTATTTTTAATTAAGAAATTCTTATTTTTATTATTATCCAAAATGATATCTTGCAAATTAAGGTTCTAGATCGTCGAATAAGAATTTCAAAAAGTGTTTACGTGATTTTCGTATCCTTCGATCTACTGAAGGAAATTTGGGGGGTAAACAAAATTAGTTTTCGTTGCATTCCAACGATGCAAGCTTCAAAGTCATACACTCGGCCACATCGCATATATTCCCGCGTACGTTCTGAACCGAGAAAGATTCTGGTCGTTGGGGAATCAGCGTGGCGCGTACGCGCGGCAGTCTCGACGTCGTCGTACAGATATATACGAGTGGTAAAATCGTCTCGGCGTTGTGCAGCGATGAGGGACGAGATGAGAGGCCTCACGTGGTCCTCCGAAGCAGCGAGAACTGGTGTAAGGGAGTCTTGCGGGCGCGAAGCATCATCCGCGAGCCGAGAGACGAGAGGAGATCGGCAAGAAGGTGAGAGAGAAACGAGAAAACCGGTCGGCTCGCGAGAGATGTAAACACGCAAAGGTGACGTACTTGTATAGAACTCCTCTCTCGCGCCGCTGAATTTGCGTCTCTCCCTCGCTCACTTGCCGCCTTACCGATTTTACTCGGACATTCGCAATGCCAAAAAAGTATTCGGATTAGGCTCTTTTTGAGCTCAAACTCATCGGCTGAGTAACCCTGGCAACTCCTCGTCGAACAATTTTGAGTCCCTGAAGGTGTCGCGACCTCGAAAGTCTCGGACTGTGCGCCCTCCTTATCGATTTTTTCTCAGCTCTGTTCCAATGTCGTTTTGTCAGATTTTCGGCAAACGGAGGAGGAAACTTGATGGAAGTTATTTCTTCAATTTGTACGAAAGTTTAAAAATATTACAAATTAAAGCAATTTTGTAATTTAAAAAAAAACAGTATTTTTTATTTGAAAAAAAAAAAACAATTTTTTTTTTCGTTGAAAAACAAATTTTTTATAATTAAAAAGAAACAACTTTTTAAATTAAGACAATAATAATTCTTTGTGTTAAAAAAGAAATGTATTAAAAAATAAACCATTTTTTTATTCAGACGCAAAAAAAATTCAATTAACAAAAATCGTCCCTTTTTTATCCTACTCAAGGTTCTATAATTATTTCTATTTCCCTGCTAAAATTAGAAGAAAAAGAAATTGCACAAAGAAATCGAGGGGGATTTGTTTACGAGCGAGCGAATTGATTGCCGATTTTTCTTTCTCTCTTCCGATACGACGATCGCGAGCGACGATTTGTTTACAGAAAAACAATTTTTTTCTTTAAAAAAAAAGAATTAAAAAAAATGAAAAAACCATTTTTTTATTTAAACAAAATTATTAATGGATGAATAATTTGTTATAATTAGACAAAAAAAAATATTAATAAAATAAAATCGTCCTTTTTCTATCCTACTCAAAGTTCTATAACTATTAATATTTCTCTGCTGAAATGAGGAGACAAAAAAGTTGAACAAAGAGATCAAAGGGCATTTGTTTACGAGCGAGCGAATTGATTGCCGATTTCTCTCTCTCTCTCTCTCTCTCTCTCTCTCTCTCTCTCTCTCTCTCTCTCTCTTCCGATACGACGATCGTGAGTGAGGATGTGATTGTAGGTGGTCTTTTCGCAGTCGATGAAATTCTCGTAACAAACGAGATCGAATTGGCGCGCGTGGGGCCAAACGTCGTTACGCCTTTGTAAAAGTGCATCGACGCCCCAAACAATGAGAGAGGGAGGAGCAGGAGAGTGACCGAGAAGGGGAGTGGAAGGAGGAGGAAGCTCAGCGTGGAAGCGACGAAACGAGAGAAAGAGAAAGAGAGAGAGCTAGAGAGAGAGCGAGAGAGAGAGAGGCGAGGGCGACACAAATGAAAAATAAAAAAAATAAAGAAAAACGAATGAAACGACACCCTCGCAACGTGTGAGACTCTCTCTCTCTCTCTCTCGTCCTCTCTCCGTCCCCTCCCTCTCTCTCTCCCTCCCGCCCTCTCTTTCTCTGCTCCGATCTCTCTCACGACAGGTGTCTCGACCTGTTGCTCCTCTCTCGCTTCTCCTCTAACAGTTCAGCAAAACTCTTTCTCTCTCTCTCTCTCTCTCTCTCGCTTTCTCTCTCTCCCTCGCGAGATCCACCCCATGGGCCGGGGGGTCCCATGCAAAAAAAAACCACTATATTGTCTCGAATCGATGTTTCGCGAACGAGTCTTGCGAGAGCAAGAATGTTGCGTGTATACGTCTGTATATATGTATATCTATATCAATCTCCAGCAGATCTCGTATGTATGGGGTGCTCCAAGTAAGAACATTTGTTTTCTTCCATCAATCATTTCGAGTCCCCATTTCGTTAGTGAGGACCGATCGAATGAGATCGAGAATAATGACTTCCTAAGTCATCTTCTCAGGCCTCGTATAATTCGTTTTACGTTCCTGAAGCTAAATTAGAAAAGGAAAAGGTTTGGTAACCGTCTTTGGCAACAAGAAAAAAACGTTACACTGAACGTGAAATGTCCCATACAGTGACGTTTGTCCATGAAGATTGCCTCTCTATCTTGGTTGTGTATATATACGAGGGAAAGGTGATTTTGAAGACTTTCGAGGATCGATCTTGGGACAGCCGGATGTACTGATAGCCAACGTTTCACATATACAACGGGTTCGAAATGTTCTCTATGCTTGTCAAACGTGTGCGGACCTCCTGTTGCATATTATGCATTCGCAAACTCTCGGGCTCCCTTACGATGGGTAATTCGTGGAAAAAGTTGCGAAATCGAGCTGGTTTTTCTTGCAGGAGGAGCAGCATCGCAGAACGACGAAGAGACCGGCGCATCTGGTAAACCAGAGCGAATTGCGAATGTTGCTTCCTCGTTGACTTTTAAACCGTGCACTCGGATTCGGGACAGTATAAGATTGGAATAAAAGAGTTAAGGGGACGATACACAATCGTATACGTACGACTTCGAAGAGCAAAGGAGAGAGAGAGAGAGAGAGAGAGAGAGAGAGAGAGAGAGAGAGAGAGAGAGAGAGGAGAGAGAGAGAGAGAGAGAGAGAGAGAGAGAGAGAGAGAGCGCAAGGAGTCAAAGACAAAAAAGTCGTTCCTCCTCGAGCCCCACACACGCTAAGGACACCACGTCCGCGTTCTCGTTAATCTCATAAACTTTGGGAATCGAAGAAGGCGAAATCGAGAAGAATACGACATTTATAACGTGTTTTGTCGACGGGGAAACGGCGACCGTGTTGTACGTGAGCAGGAACGAGAGGGAGAGAATAAAAAAAAAAGGGAGAGAAAACGAAAAAAACGGGAACAATTTGCGACAGTTTACGAGGCTCAATCTGCTCGCAATACTCGCAACGTTGTCCTTTCGTGAAGATTTCTCATTCACTCCCACTCCCCCTTCCATTTTTATCATTATCCAAAAACGTTTTTATGCCCAAATTGAGGTAATAAATCTTCAATGAGAACACGTGACAATGTTTGAGCAATTATCGCAGTCTGAATCGACAATAGTAAACATGTATGAGCAATTGAAAAGAATTTTCGTTGTACTCCAACGATGCAAATGTCAACTTCGTCCTTCTCGTACGTCAATTATTACCCGTATTTTGGGGAAAAAAGAAAAACGACGAAAAAAATGAATCCTTGGTTCGAAAAATACTCGTGCAGATTTGTTCCCGGGAAAATAAAAAATTGACACGATTCATTTTTGCACCACGAACTTTACCGCGTTCGGTGAAATTTTGGGCTTGTGTGGAAACTTTTTTTTTTTATTTTGCATACGTGGAGAAAATAAACAAATAATTCGTTGACGCTCAAGGGCTCGAGGGTCTTACGAGCAATTATCGATGCATAGTATGGCGTGCACTCAACTGTCGTTTGGACGTTGGACGACGAAAGGGACGAAAAAAAAGATCGACGGATATGTAATGTTTCATGAAGAATTTTTTTTTCGTGAGGAGGCTATACACCTGACTTTGGCTTGTAAAATGAATGACAGCGCGGTGCGACTCGGGTAAATTCCTTTGAGAGGCCGCCAAAGAACTCCCTCCGGGTTTTCGTAAAGCAGTAAGCTCGTATATATATATATATATATATATATATATATATATATATATATATATATATATATATATAGCGATCGACATAATATTTGCCACTTCCTTCGATTTCGCAAATATTGACTCTCGTGGGTGGTTTCTCGTGGGAGGCTTTTCTCGTCCCGTTGCAAACGTTTCACGTCGTACTGAATAAAGAGAATTTATTTTTCTCTCGTCTTTTTTTTCTTTTTTTTTCAAGCATGAGTAAACGTATCCTTGCTGACGGTACATGCGAGGCTCGTTGAGAAGCGTTGGAGTAATTAAGTAATCGCGTGGAAAATATAGCCAAAGATGCGCGCAACGCGGAGAAAGATTCTCGCGACTTGTTCAACATTTCTCGGGGGAACGGTATGTACATGCGGGATCTTTTTATGAACACGATTAGCGCAAGCGAACCGAAGAGCTCGCCTCGATCATCTCAATGAGAGAAACTTGCGTATGTGTGGACACAAGGGTGGCCGAATGAGACTTCGAAAGATTGATGTGAAGATGAGATCCGAAAGATGGATACCGCACGGTCGAAGAGGCAGGGAAAACGGGGAGGGGGGGAGGAGGAGGCTGACTTTGCAAATGAAAAATGGAGGTGAGAATGAGATTTAGTCTCGACTTTGGCGGCGGCAAATCCTTTTGCATCGTGATCGGCAAATCATTATAGCCATACAGTGAGATCTCGATTTTCGATCATTTAGGGGCGGGGGGGGGGGGGGGGGGCAGTGGTAAAAGATCGAGTTTAAACCGAGAGGTGTGGTTTGAGTGTTGTTTAGGGATAGCAAATAGTTGGAGCTTGCGCATTCTAAAGTGTATGAACAATTTGGTTAAGAAGGCATCAAGTAACCTAAAAGTATGAGCTGCCTTAGTTACAACAAAATGTTTGGCTATCGCAGTAACTTTTTTACTATCGTCGACTTTTTTTTAAATATCCAACGTTTTTTTTTTTAAGAGTAGTCGTGCACTTTTCGCAGGATCACGTTAAAGTTGCAGATCCAATAATTTTACATATTTAAATACAAATGTATAAAATTCTTCGATATGCAACAGTAACCTGGTACCGTTTTTGGTTTCTTTTATTTTTCAGTTTTATATTTGTATACATTTTTTTGTACATTTTTATCAAGTTTGTAAGTTTTATTACTGAAGCAAGTTCGATATTTTTTCACATCATTCACACATACGAAAATCAATAGAAAAATAAATAATTATAAAAAAGAAATATCGAAAAATATTTTCCAATTCGCACAATCATACTTTAGGTTGATCGTTCCGATAATGCTTTGAAAAATACTATAATTGCTTGAATATAAAAAATAAAATAAAAAACGGTACAACGTTACAGCTGCAGATAGAATAATTTTATACGTTTATATACATACAAATGTATAAAATGATCATGAAAAAATGGACATAAAATATGAAATTGAAAAATTAAAAAAAGGTACGACGTTACGGGTGCAGGTGGAATCATTTTATACATTTGCATAAAGACAAATATATAAAATAATCATAAAAAATAAATATAAAATATAAAATGAAAAAATTAATTATATAAGATTAAAGAACAAAAACGGTACGACGTTACGGGTGCAGATGGAATAGTGCAGATGGAATAATTTTAAACATTTGCATAAAGACAAATAAATAAAATTATCGTAAAAAATAGATATAAAATTGAAAAATTAAAAAACGGTACGACGTTGCGGGTGCAAATCGAATAATTTTATACATTTGTATGTAGACAAATATATAAAATTATCATAAAAATAAAAGGTAAATATTCGGAAGTGTCACTCTTGTCAGAATCGAGCTGATTTTTTTTGTGTGGTTTTTTACAGTTAAAAAACATCATATTTAATATTATTATGGCAGCGCATCAACAAAAACAATATCGTTCTACGCACCCCACGATTTTACGCACCCATCCGAGGTGCCCTCCGTCCACCCCAGTATTCTACGCACCCCACGATTCCACGATTCGTGGCCTCGATGCTAAAGTATAGAATTACCCTCTTGGTAATTGTTTTTGTTGATGCGCTGCCATAATAATATTAAATATGATGTTTTTTGACTGTAAGAAATCACACAAAAAAAAATCAGCTCGGTTCTGACAGGAGTGACACTTCCGAATATTTACCAAATAAAATATAAAATGGAAAAATTAATCATATAAAATTGAAAAAAAACAATAACAGTATGACCTTAGTATTGATTTTTAAATTTTATATGATCAACCTCTCAATTTTATATTAATTTCTATGATAATTTCGTACATTTTTATATACACTAATTTAAAATTATTCCATCCGCAACTATAACATGGTTCCATTTTTTTTTTTTTTTTCATTTCAAGCATGTGTGTGTGTGTGTGTGTGTATATATATATATATACAAATCGATGTACGTGGAAATTTTATTTAGAAAACACTCGACTCTAAGGACCGTCCTAAAAAAAGACTCCTGGTTCATTACTCCCGTGTGCCCATAATCATTGGTTTATTCAACCGAATCGCTTTTCCTCGGTGTGTTAACGTTATTAGGTTTCGCGATTCGTGTATCCGATCGCGGGGTTGGTTCCACACGCGAGACGATGATATACAAGGGACAGTTCATACGAGTACAGGCGTGCGGCCATACGAGTCACGTAGACATTTTGTTGGTAACACATGACGAGGTCACGCGGGATTAAACAAATAATTTGTCTCTGGATTATGCTATTAACGGTAAGGTCTCTCGGAGCACTCGTCGAAGCTCGTATCATGCAACGATGAGCTCTCTATCTCTCTCGCTCTCTCTATCTTTCTTTCTCGACAAAGTTACAGAGGGATTATGGAGGCATTATATGATTACCAACGTGCCAGTGATGTGCCTCCCATATACACGCGGAGCAACATTAACCAAACTGGGAGAGAGAGAGAGAGAGAGAGAGAGAAGGAGAGATAAGAATAATGGCTCGGTGGTCGATAAATTTCATGAAACACGTCGGGATCCCGCTGGCTATCCCCCGTACCTCTCTTGCACTCACTCGCGAGGTCCCACCTTGTTCTCACTCCGGGAATGAAAACTCGACCACCCTCGACGAGCTCGAACGACGAGGACGCCCCGAGCAAACGACCGAGGAGTTCTTAATCGTTGTTTCAGAACCGCCGACGATCGTGCTCTAATTTGCTTAATGCAAGAAGAGACAAGAGAACATAATGGCGGAACGAACAAGAAGAAGAGAGACGGAGCTCGCGAGGAAGAAAGAGAGAGAGAGAGAGAGAGAGAGAGAGAGAGAGAGAGAGAGAGAGAGAGAGAGAGAGAGAGAGAGAGAGAGAGAGAGAGCGAGAGAGAGAGAGAGAAAGAGAGAGAGAGAGAGAGAGAGAGAGAGGTTCGACGAAGGACAAATCGTCGATATACATCAGGAAGAAAATAAAAATTACACGTCACGTCGTCACGTTGTTAATAATTACGTCTTTTTTTATTTTTCGTCCCGCAGCGATGTTCGAAGAAAAAAAAGTCATTCGCGTTGACGTCATCGACACTGAATAATTACGGTCGACCACAATTAGAGCCATTTCAAACGACAAATCCATACTCGATCATTTTTTTTTTGCCACCTTTCGCACAATTTCCAATACGACATTGAAGTTCGTTTGGATTCGTTCGCAATGAAAATTTGTTTTATTTGTTTTAAAAAAAACTTAAATTTGTTTTAAAATCCCTCTCAAACGTTTTTTTTTTTAGGATCACTCTCAGGATCCAAAATGCAGGACTATAAATGCCTGATAAAATCTGACCTAAAGCTGCAAGCAACTTTCAGCATAATAATAAAAAAGAAGGGAAAAAAAACATTTTTGAGTGAATAAACATGGACAAAAAATGAAGGAAGTGATTAAAAATTGAATAGTAATAACAATGAAGAAGAAATAATTAAATATGTGTTTTTGCAAGTAGTACACTTTTTAAATTTGTATTACAGTGGAATGAAAATCGTTTTGTTTTAATGCTCGAAGTTTCGGTTACACTTGCCGCGCGACTAATTTATCTGATGTATTCTGTATGTGTGTGTGTATAAGTATTAAATACCTGCAGCTATATGCTCAAAGGAGATTGTACACTTTCACAATTGGTATACGAACAAAAACCAGCTCTTAATCGGAAAGTTACTAGCGATAAGACATGTTTTGCCAACCTGCTTACTCTCTCTCTCTCTCTCTCTCTCTCTCTCTGTCTCTCTCTCTCTCTCTCTCTCTCTCTGTCTCTCTGTCTCTCCGTCTCTCTGTCTCTCTGTCTCTCTGTCTGTCTCTCTCTCTCTCTCTCTCTCTCTCTCTCTCTCTCTCTCTCTCTCTCTGTGGAGTGTCTCTCTCTCTAGAGTTGCTCTCGCTAAGATTTCGCTCCCCCTTTCTCTCTCTCTCTCTAGAGTCTTGCCCTCTCTAGAGTCACCCTCTTTGTACGGTCTATCTCTCTAGAGTCTCTGTAGAGTCCTCTTTCTCTAGAGTTTCTCTCTCTATCGTATTTCTCTCTCTAGAGTTTCCCTTTCTTTAGAGTCTCTCTCTCTCTCTCTCTCTCTCTCTCTCTCTCTCTCTCTCTCTCTCTCTCTCTCTCTAGAGTCGCTCTCTCGCTCTCTTTTTAGAGTCTCTCTCTCTCTCCCTCTCTCTCTCTCTCTCTCTCTCTCTCTCTCTCTCTCTCTCTCTCTCTCTCTTTCTATCTTGGGTCCCTCCCTCTCTTTATTTCTGCTCTCTATCTATCTCTAGAGTCTCTTTCTCTTCCTCTCTCTCTCAGTCTGTTTGACAAGACTCCCAAGTTCACTCGGCGTTCGCCATGACGTACGTACATTATACCGGAGCGATAATAAACTCTGTCAATTATTGATCTCTCGCATTTACAGCATTTGCGCGTCTTGGAATTGTGACAAGACAAGAAAAGAAATTATTTGGGAGCGTTGAGATACGGTTGAAGAAGAAGAAGTGGCTCTTGAGCCCGTGTGAAAGAAGGCCGATGGGTGCGCGTCCTCGCGGACATTGGGAGGGCGCAAAAGCAGTGTCCTGGCGCGCGAACGAACACAAAAAAGCCCTAACGATCGGCACTCGTAAGCGAGAGCACCCCAAAGTACGCACTGAGAACACAGTGACAAACGAATATATGCCTCCTCTTCCTTTTGGTGTTCGAAAAATTTCGCTTCGCATTGTTCTCGTCTCGTCGTTCGATTCCTGTTAACGCCGTCGCCACGAGCAGAAGTTTCTCTACTCTTTCTCTCTTTTTCGCACCACGGGGGTCCTTTGCTTCATTCCAAACAATGTTACGACCGGGATAGACCAAAAACCACTTCAGAACGTTCACAATGGAAAACACAACATAGCCAGGTTGGCCTGTGAAAAAGAGAGAAAGACAGAGAGAGAGAGAGAGAGAGAGAGGGCCGAAGCTCGAGGGATGCAACGTCCAGGGGTGAGCAAGAGCGGGAGAGACAGAGAGAGAGAGAGAGAGAGAGAGAGAGAGAGCCGAACGTACTTCCTCTCGTCATGGTCTGCCCTAAAAACGCACCTTCGAAAAACACCCTCACGGGAGAAGACACGGGAGAATCTTTTTCGGGCCCAGACCGCAAAACTCACAAACTATCCAAGAAAGCAAGAGAGCGATGGTGAGCCAGGTAGATAGAGACAGAGAACAGAGAAAGAGAGAGAGAGATAGAGAGCAAGGACTGTAACTGCATTGAGTTCGGTCGCACGAGGGCACCTGCTAGCCACTTCAGCCCTTGCTTTTCGACCAGAACTGACAAAACGAAGCGATGTCAAAATCATGAAAGCGAAAAAGAGAGGACGAAGAGGGCACGAGGGATGAGAAGTATCCTTCGAGGTTGTAGCTTGGACAACGAAAATGAAACAAAAAGTAACCAAGTCAGTGAGGGGAGATTATAGATCTTTATATGTTAATTGTACGTAATTATTAACGAATGATGTACACATGACAACCGGACAATTTTTATTCGTAGACCAAAGAATATGAGAATTTTATTGCACCCCAAAATAATCAGGATTTAATCTCTTGTCAGTTATCCACAAAATAAAAAATAATCCTTCATTATTTGCATCTGAAACGCTGGTCTAGGATTTTTCTTTCGCAAGCTAATCAAAATTTTAGTTAACTCTGTAATAATCAGAATTCATTTCTCTATCAGTTCTCTACAAAATAAAAAATAATCCCTCATTATTTGCATCAGAATCGCCGGTATGGGATTTTTTTCGCAAAATGATAGAATTTTTTTAGTGCACTTTAAAATAACCAGGATTTTTTTTCTATCAGTTATCCACAAAGTAAAAAAAAAATCCTCATTATTTGCATCAGAATCGCGGGTATTGGATTGTTTTCGCAAAATGATTAAAATTTTTGTGCACTCTAAAATAACCAGGATTTAGTTTCCTATCGTTTCTCCATAACTGTTTAAAAAAAAATCCCTCATATTTGCATCTCAACCGCCGGTATAGCATTTTTGTCGCCGGATGATCAAATTTTTAATGGACTCCAAAATAACCAGGATTTATTTTCCTATCAGGTTTCCGCAACTGTAAAAAAAATAATCCTCATTCCTTACATCTGCATCGCAGGTAAATCGTATTTTTTTTCGCAATATCGTCAGTACATTTTCACACGCGAAATGTAATCGTTCGAATTGGACTTTTAACATCGTGACACGCCGATGTATCGATGCGCTCTAACTATGGCTGACTCGAATCGCCGCGATCGTATTCTCCATAGCCGAGGCTCGTTTCAACCTCTTGGAATTCGAGAACTACTCGACGATTCTCGGGGACACGGGCGATTTCACGCGATGGTTGGAGAGAAGCCGCCATCGAGTTTGCAAGCGCGCGAACGATCCTTGAGCCTCGTGGGGCGCAGGACGATTCGATCTTTCGAAATCTCAGAAGCTACACACTGCTTTTGCCGGTCTAGTTTCACGGACAAACGTAACAAAAAAAAAGAAGAGAAAAAGTATGTCTATTGTTGTCGAAATGGTGAAGCAAAGGACTCGGTCCGTTAAAGCCAAAAAGGCGTATGTGTAGTATATGTATGGATATGTCTGCTCGGCGAAAAAAAAAAAACTTGCTCCAACAAGATTTGAGCTAAGCAATGTGGCCTAAAAATCTTCGTTTCTGAGCTATCGATATGTGTAGGTGTATACACGGGAAAGAGACTCGTGGTTTTTCAGAAAATAAACTGCTTCAGTTTTGATAACTGAAAATATTTAGTGATATTGAAAATGTTTTTTTTTCCTGAGATTTTTAGGTTGAAATTTAGGCTTTGACTTTTATTATATTTTATTATTTTTTTTTGTGGGTTGAAATAGGCTTGGCAACTTTTTAATATTTTTTATATTTTATTTAGCTTATTGATTTTTTTCCAAAGGATTCATTGATTTATTATTTATTCTACTTTACTTCGATTAACTATTGTAATTTTTGTTTGCGTTTTTTATTTAATGTATTTATCAAAATTATATAATTTCATTTATTCTCTTCTATTCTATTTATTTTTTATATTTTATATTTATCATTTTATATCATTTTTTATATTTATTTCAAATTCCATAGTACGGGTTCATTCCCCTTTTTCTATTCCCATCATATTCCACTTTATATCCGCTTATTCCACTTTTACATAAAACAAAAATATTTTATCAACTGTTTTGTCTTTTATATTTGACGTATTGATCAAAATAATATAATTTCATTAATTACATTCAATTAATTTGATTGATTTTTTAAATTTTCTGTTGATCATTCATCTCATTTTGTTTTTTTTTTCTGAAGTATGAGTCCATTTATTTATTTTCCTCTATTATATGAATTCTTTTTGGCCTTTTATATTTAATGTATTCATCGGAATGATACAATATCATTGATTTTATTACTTTTATTACTTTTTATTAATTTTATTACTTCTATTTGATGAATTTTATTTATTTCCCGTTACCCGTTTATCTCATCTCATTTATTATCAAACGATTCATTACAAATTCCTCTTTACTTCAATTCAAATTTGTTATTTCGCCCAATAACCCGTAGAGTCGCCGTCCAAGCGAGCAATTCGTTGCCTTCCCGTCTTCGTCCACGTCTTCACGATCCGTTTACGCGGTCACGATTTTCTCGGACAAATATTCGAGTGTATAGCGAAGTGTTAATAAGCGATGACGAAGAAGCTGGTTAAAAGAGAAAGAGACGGAAGTCGATGGTGAAGAGGAAAAAAGAGAGACAGAGAGACAGAGCGAGAGAGCGAGAGAGAGAGGGGGGGAGGAGAGAGCTAAGTTCTTCTCAGTAATGGATGCGTTTAACATTTTCACGCCTCTCCTGATGGCGGCCGCCTCTCCTAAGATTTACACAACGAGCGCACGAGGCATATACTCAAGGCGCGCAGAACACGCGATTACGTAAGCGTCACGTATCGACATTCTTGGGAGTGCAACTAGCTCGGGGCTCGTGCCCTCTCTCGCGGGAATAGACCGACGACTCTCCGTCCATATATAAATATATATATATTTATATATGGACGGATATTTATATATATATATATATATAAATATGGATATTTATATATATATATATATATATATATATACACATGCATACATCAAACACACAACCAAGAGTCGCATATCCAATAGACATATGTACGTAGGACGACCGTGTAGCCTGTATTTTATTTTCATTTCTTTTTCGATTCCTCCTCTCGCTCTTCAGGCGCGTCGAGAAATCCGCGAAATTCCACGGCGCGTATATTCATGAATCGCGAGTGCTCGGGAGAAATCATCTTCGGTGGTTTCGTCGCGGTTAATTATCGAGCAAATCCGAGAACACGTGTTTTTGTCCGATTCTCCTACCGTCCGCGATCGTACAGGTAAAAAAGCGAGGGGTCTCCGCAGTGATCGTTGGGCCCACGGGCCCCTCACATCCCTCCCGTCCCGCTTCATTCGTCCGTGTGTACCTTCAAATTCAAACATATGACGAGCGAAGACGAGAGAGAGAGAGAGAGAGAGAGAGAGAGAGAGAGAGAGAGAGCGCCGAGTACCGACAGAAGTCGAGGGGAACCCTAGAGCAAGAGATATGTAGGTGCGCTGGTTTCTCGTTGTCATGTATATAGGTGTGTATACCTGCCTAGAAGAGAAGAAAGTGGTAGGAGAGCGGGGCCCGTGGGTCCCCGGAGGACCGGAGAGGGAAGTGCCAGAGGTATCTTCTGTCTTCTGCTCTCTCTCTCTCTCTTCTCTCTCTCTCTCTCTCTCTCTCTCTCTCTCTCTCTCTCTCTCCCTTCCTCCCTCTCCCTCTCTTTCTTTTGAACCTGGCCGTTGTTGCTCTCCTACGGCTTTACGGCTGCTGGCCAAAGATACATATAGATGTGTACAGTCTCTCTCTGCCTCCCCTCTCTTGCTTCTCCGGTCTGGCATTGCTTCGACCAGCGGTCCAATATATACAGTGAAACCTCGTTTATAATTTCACCACTCGTACGTTTTTATCAAGAGTCGTGGCAGCGTCTTGACGCTAAGTAATAAAAAAAAAAAAAAATCAACGCCACTTAGCTCGACGTCATTTATACGTCGAATTTCTCTGGCCCTGGTAGATTCCGCCTATAAAGAATACAATAAAGTTTCATTTCTACGTTTTTTACTTATACGTTATTCGTTTCCTTTCCCAGCGTCCGTATCGAGGTCCGTTTTTTTTCAGTTGTAATCAATGTTGTATGATGCAAAACAAAAAACAAACAAGTATAAGAGTTTTACAACTCGTACGTTGACTTTTTTCACTGTAAAACTTTGGGATCGTGCTATGAACGCGTGTACTTAATTGTGATTACATATATCTTATTAACATGTCTTTTATTTAGTAGTCTAAAACGCTAAAAGTTTAAGGAGGTTGGTCAGGGTCTTGGCATGGCAGGCGGCAAGGGGATAACGCATGTGCTTGAACACGGGCGCTTGGTACAGCGGCCAAGCCCGAATATTCAAATTTTCGGTTATGAAAAATAAACAGTATTCAGTTAATAAATATGTGGAATGCATTGACTCTTTAAAAATATTATTGGAACGTTTTTTTTGTTAGTTTACATCGCGAACACGTTATTAACCAAGTTGAAGTGTTGCAAACGCTCAATTTAGTTCTCTCTAGTTGGTAACACTGAGCTCAGATACGAACGCAACATCGTGAGTGTTTAGCTGTCAACCATCCTTCGCGAATTCAGTTTTTGTTTTCGTGAGATTCCGGTCATCTCACGCAAACCTCCCAAGTGATTGCTAATTTTAGTGATGAAATTACGCACAAAACAACTGGCGGAGTCGGTAAAAATCTTGCATCCAAGTTTTCTCCTAGACAACAGAGCGCACGGGGTATTTTCTCTAATTACCAATATATCCATCGCTCAAA
The DNA here is from genome assembly GCA_963932345.1 of Ophion ventricosus. NCBI lineage: Eukaryota > Metazoa > Arthropoda > Insecta > Hymenoptera > Ichneumonidae > Ophion > Ophion ventricosus. The sequence goes on from OZ010717.1 coordinate 26,811,370, forward strand.
ACAAAAAAAAAACTTGCGTTTACCGAAACAATTATCTCTCTTGCACCTATTGCAGCTGATTCGATTTGTCAATTGCAGATTGAATGAGCCGCCATAACTGCGAGAGAGATAGCTGTATCAGCGATTCCAAGTTTTCTCATAACCCATAGAAATTACTTTTAAAATGCGAACAGAGTATCTCTTTATTTCCTTGAAATTTCAATGATCTAGGGGAAAAAGAACATCCACCTAGGATTTCTCCCGACCGTACGACTCTCATTTTGTCTCAAGTTCGATTTGTTTTCTCAGCATATGTGATAATGTTAACAGTAACAGTTAAAAACACTGTAAAATTACCGTAAAACCACCAAACTTCCCACTAACCGTTATACAGCTCAATGTCCCCACCAACAACCTTCCAAAACCACGATATCTAGCGAGAAAACTATCAAGTTGGCAACACTGATTATACTGGTCCCCGTCCATTAACTGTTCGGTGTAACCTATTTCGAGCGATATATTTCGCAAAACAATGTATATGTTACGCCAACGTTCGTATAATTATGAGTGCTCGGATAAACCAAATCGTTGTTCGGATAATCGAGCTTCTACTGTATTTCACTTCTACGTTATTCTCATTTATACGTCATACTTGCTGTACCTCTTGAAAAACGTATAACTGAAGTTTCACTGTATACGTATCTATGCCCCCCCCCCCCCCCCCTCACTCGATCTCTCTCTCTCGCTCTCGCTGTCTCGGAACGTATACACACTGCCACGCTGCCTGGAGCTCGTCTCGAGCGCAGTGGTGGGGGCACTCGAAAGGCGGAAGAAGGGAAGGGGTATTGGGGGGGGGGGGGCTGAGGCCCAGCGTGCTCGGGGACCTGCGTTGCATGGCCGCCCCGGAGACTCGCTCCGCAAGGTGAGACGCGAGCGGACCGAACAACCCGAAGCAGAGGATATATATTTTTCTCCTCGTAAAAGCGTTTCGCCACCGCGATTCTCGGCATCTCAACCAAACAGATTTTAAAATCCTCTCCTCACGGTTCGCGCTATTCGATACACTCGAATGATAATACCGTGTGCGCGTGTGTGTTTGTGCAATTTTTTTTTTTGTTCTGCTCGCACAGGCTATTCGTGCCGGAGTAGAGAGTGAACGTCGGATTTTTACGTCGTGTTGACAGTGATAACGACGAGAGAGAGAGAGAGAGAGAGGGAGCGAGAGAGAGAGAGAAAGAGAGAGAGAGAGAGAGAGAGAGAGAGAGAGAGAGAGAGAGAGAGAGAGCGAGAGCGATTCGTCGTACACCCTCTCGCTGCGGTGCGCTTATCAGACGCAGAGCGTTCTATCAAGGAGCACCGCACAGCTCGTGCTTTTATTTTTATCACAATATACGCGCACTGTGAAAATATTGCGGCTAAAGTTGAACCACCCGGCGCTCCAGATCGTTCGATCAAACACGCGTGTGCATCGACGAGGTGGAAGACGACGGGACACGAGAGGTGAAACACACGTGTGCGAGAGTGCAAGTCGAGGTGATATTCTTTTTGCGTTTCGGTAGTCCGAGTGTTCGAAGGACCAAACACCCGCGTCAATAATGACGCGCAGAAGTACGAGTGGCGCGGAGATTCACGTGCGCGAAATATGGTCGCGGTGATTGGAACCTGGAAGTGCTGGAAAAAGTTGTGTCGATGAGCTGAGGAAGGGACTTCCGGTTACGGGACTTTGGATAAATTGTTGGGGCACTCCCCGTACGACAGTTCAATCACGAATCGGTGAGTCTTTGACGGGAGTTTGGTGAATCGCGGATTAGTTGGTCTAACGAATTGTCGAGCTGGAGGGGTGTACACAGGTCGTGGATTCTCGTAGACGTTGAATTGAGTAGGGAAACAAAAAGGATTTTTTAAGCCATTCTTTTTGGAAGTGTTCCTTGGGGGGTTATCAGAGTTCAGACTGGCCAAAACGGTCGAATGGTACCAAATACGCCGGGGAGCTCGTAGCGATTAGGCCTGGTGATATTTACGTCAAGCCTGGGATCAGCAGGCTCAGGTAGGACGAGGCCAGCGTCGAGGACGCTCCAAAATTAGAAATACCGGGAAAATAAATGGAACCAGCTCTATTCGAGCTTCTTAATTTGTATTTTCATCGGTTGCTGGAGACTGCAGGGCAGTGACAGTTGCAAAGCCACTCTGGGCAAATCGCAAAATAACATTGGAACCTGCGTACACGATTGAACGGCTCCGCTCGAGTGCTAGTCCATAACCGGAAGTTACTGAATGTAGAACGGCTTTTCTAGTTACTTTTAGAGCCACCTCAGTACGAAATTTTGGACCAAGTTCTGGGATCTCGGATTATAGACGTGTACTCCCACACGGGTATTCAAAGTAGTCCGAAGTTGATGAGCTCCACTTGAGCTTCTCAGTTTGTATTTTCATTGGTTGGTGGAGACTGCAGGGCAGTGACAGTTGCAGAGGCACTCTGGGTAGACCGGAAAATGACACTGGAGCCTGCGTTCATGATGGAAGGACTTGGCTCGAGTCCTAGTTCAAAACCAGAAGTTACTGGATACAGAACAGCTTTTCTAGTTACTTTTAGATCTACTTTAGTACGAAACTAGATTCCGGACCAAGTTCTGGGATCTCGGATAATAGACGTATACTCAGTCACGGATACTCAAAGTACTCCGAAGTTGATAGAAGTTGCTGGAGGCAGAAATGGGCAAAAAGTAATTAAATTGACAATTGACAATTGACAATTACAATTACTACTGTTATTGATAATTCAATTACTTTGTAACCGATTTCTCAAATAACTAGATACCATAAGTACCTGGTGTAATTAATTACTATGGAATTTAATTTGAAGTTAATGTAATTATATATTAATTCGAATGAAACGGTGTGGTTAACATCGTTTTGATTTTGTAGTTCAAACGAGACACAATTCATCATATTTTTTAATCCAACTTTAGAGGATAAAATGACATTTTCTCCTATATTATACCATAACTAGTAACAAATTAAACTACAAAATATTTAAATGAATTACAATCAGATTACTTTGTATCGAAATACATTATAGCATAATTCAAAATACATCGTGAATAATTACAATTACAATGTAATGACATACAATGTAATGAGATCACTTTGTAACCAGATAAATAATTTAATTACATTGTAATTTAGATATGCTCATCCCTGCCTGGAGGCTTTAAGAAAGTGAAGATCCTCACAAGATCCATACCAAATTCCAGACTGAATTTAATATTCAAGGACTTTGATAGCATTTAGAACTGGACCTTCATGGTCTCGGGGAGTAAGAACTTTGCGCTCCAGCTGTTTCGCGGCAAGAAGGGTCCCTTAAAAGAACTCGACTGTTTTGGCAAATGGGCGGCGAGTCATCGATGGCCGCGTATATTAATTGGAAAGCACAAATAGGCACACGGAACTTATGCGAATGAACGTTTCTCGCATTTCTTTGCCTACGAATTACGCAAGAGAGGAATTTCTTCGGGGGCCGGAGACGTCGGCGACTGGGTCGGGCCGACCGAGAGAGTACGAAGAGTCGACGTTTGTCAAGTGGATAGTAGGAACATGGAGACTTGAACGCCTGGCTAAGAAGCGAGCGGCATGCGTTGGCGGCAACTGTCCTTTCGAAAAACATTCATCTCTCTCCTCTCCTTGGTTTTCTCTCTCTCTCTCTCTCTCTCTCTCTCTCTCTCTCTCTCTCCCTCTCTCGCTCTTTCTTTCTCTCTCTCTATGTCTTGGAACTCTTTCTCTCTCGTATTTGAGAATGGCCCATGTGACATCTGTCCCGTATACATACGTATATAGGTCCCGACGACTAGCAGGAAACCAAGCGTCACACGCAAAAGGTGCGAGCGAGCACGCATTCACCAAAAAACCGGACTTAGAAATCGTTTATTTTTCCCGTTCTCTTTCTCACTTCATCGTCTTCTTAACTTAGCGCATAGTTCTTTTTTTTTACCTACTCTCGTCTGCTTTGATTTCGAGTCTGCCAGCCGTGCTCTCTTTCCCAGCTTGTCCTTTGCGTGCAACTTCGCCCGTTCCGTTATCCTACGGTCGCGTTTCGGATCTAATGACTCCGAAAAGCACGATGAAACGGAACTGCGAATGTTACGACTCTTCGGCTCCATATTGGGCTATTTTAATCCAATTTTTTTTCAGCTGAGTTCGTTCGGGTTGAAAGCCTTGCATTTTTTTTGTTATTTAAAAAATATCATTATTTTGTATCTTTTTGCCAATAGAAAAATCATGCTATTTTGTGATTTCTTACTATTTAAGAAATATAATATTTGCATCTTTTCGCTATAAGAAAAATAATACTATTTTGGTTTTTCTTGCTATTAAAAAAAATTAAATTATTTTCCATTTTCTTGCCATTAAAAAGATCCTATTTTCCATCTTTTTGCTATTGAAAAAAAATAATATTTTGCATTGTCTTGCTATACAAAAAATCAAATTCTTCTGCATTTTCTTGCTAATTAAAAAATATATTTAGCATTCACTTGCCGTCAAAAATGTATTTTTATTTTATCACAATTTCGTTGATAAAAAGGACTTAATATTACGTTTTTTTTTTTGGCTGCAAAACAAATATATTTTCATTTGATTTTTCATCGCTACGAAAAAGTATTTTTATTTGTATTATTTTGCCATTAAGAAAATAATATTTCAGACATGCAACGAGAAATTGCATAAATAAGCATGATCAAACGCGTCCCCATTTTCTTCAAATCCAAATACTTTCGAGAGATATCCTACTAATCGGCCTGAGTCCATTCTGCCCTGCACCTCCCCCACTTCCGGTAAAATTTGCAAAGATCGTGCGCGCACGGAAGATCGAAGCGCGGCAACTTCCGTTAAACTATTATTGTCCCTCAGGGTCTCTCTCGAATCCAAGATCATCATTTATACTATTCGATGGAATAGCGGAAGATTCTTCCTCAACTGGACGTGACGTGAAAAAATACTCGAACTAATGTTCGAACTGAACGTTACGAAAAAAAAAAATTCTTCCAACAGGTAGGGGATTCCCAAAAAATCTTTCCGATTCAAGATTATATCATCGTTCCACGCGGTACCAGAATTTCTGGAGTCGTTTTTTCAACATGCTATATCCACAGATATAAACACACGCATAAAGTCTATGGCTATGGAAAGACTCTTCGCTGACTGTCGAACCTTTATTTTACGATATACTCCTCGGGTTGCGATGCTTGAAATGAAATTAAAAGGGAGAAGGAAAGAGAAAAAGACAACAAAAAAAAAAAAGAAAAAGGAAGAAAATAACAAACATTCACCTCGGTCGTTAATGTCAGAGGGTGAAACGTTTGAGCTCTCGCGGAGAACACGGTGCATTCACCGCGCGCCGTTATATGCACCGGGAGGGGAATTCAGCTGCGCGCACCATAACCAAACCTCCGAATATTTTCTTCGGTAAATAAAACGAGATCTCCGCGCGGTGCGGCTCGTCTGGGTATTCGCATACTTGATCTCGAGAGACACGCGTTTGATTGTCGAGAAATTTCTTGTCGTATTTACACACACGTACGTGTCCACAGGATGACAATGATAAGGTGGCCATGTATTTTTTTAAGGGTCTGACGCGGAGATTTTCCGACCGAGAAAAATATTAATGGCTCTTCGAGTTCTCTTTGAAAAAAAAAATAATATACCTTATTTTTGAGCACGCATTTGAAAAAAATCAAAATATGAGGCAAAATTTCTGTAAAATTTGGATTAAAAGAGTAGTGGTTTTTTTTTCTATTTTTTCAAAAAATAATTCTCATCAATTAGAAGTTATCAATATTTCTACGAAGTTTCAATCAGCTTGATATTTTTTTGAATAATCCCGCACGCCAATTTCAAAAATGCAGTTTTGAGAAAAGGTCGTTTAAAGTTCTGACACGTAAAAAACCAATGATGAAAATTACTTAAGGGTTAGTCAGCGCTACCAGGCCCATATAATAAACCTTCAACTTTTTCATAAAGTTGATTTTCTTCCATTAAATAATCTCTTCTTCCTTTTTTATTTTTTTTTTGTATCGTTGTAAATATATATCCTGCCTTAAATTCCGATTGCGAAGCACACGTGAAAAACATCTTTCTAATGGAATCAAATACCATTTGTTCACCTTATGCATATTTGATAATTTTCTTTCTCGATGACGGAATGGTCCAAAACGCATTTTCACGAGTGCTTCGTATTCGGAATTGAATTATCTTCATGTATTCGAGACGAAATTTTGATTTTTTTTCCAGAATGATCATGATTTGGCAAATATTACCGCGTCCAAAAAGCCGCTATATTTTTTTTCAAAGAAGACTTGAACCATTGAAAATGATATTTTCCTCAGTCGTAAAAATCCGTGCAAGACCGTCAAAAAAGACATGACCACTCAAATACTTGTCAACTTATATATATATATATATATATGCGTGTTACACGATGGGCATGTTGTCGAAGTTGCTATGGGCAATTTCTGAGACTATAGATGGTCTTTTCATTTTTTCCATCCATGGAACTATGCCTCGTACTCTGAGACGTCAGAGACCGTTGTACGATGAATATCTCATAAGTTTCTCGTGTTTAACACGACCCCCCCCCCCCCCCCCCCCCTCCTCGACTCGCGATCCTTTCGCTGCGAAGGAACAACATACAAGGATATTCGCCATATGTATATATGGAGAAGGGATATTTTGAAATCGTTAAATGTACGTAATGTTGGCTATGAGCGCATCTGTTTTGCGGAACGTCGTAGAAATCGAATGTCTTCGAAATGAACTTTCCCCGTGTGTATGGTTGTGTTGGTGAATGTGTACGTATATATATATATATGTACAATGTGAATGCTACGCACAGTCAAATTAAATAGACATCGAGCTAAGGCTCTGTAACAATGATGATTCCTCTCCTTCGAGGAGGAGAGGCACTCTCTCGCTTTCTCTCGGACTAGCTCTTGCTGCATCATCATCTCCGGCGTGGTACGGACACACCATCTTTGGCTCGTTGCATTATGGACCCATAAATATATATGTATATACGTATGTGCATACTTGCGTGTGTGTGTGTGTGCTTAATGCATAGATGGATAGGCAGTTACCTGGAGGAATAAACTGTACGATTGCCATCGAATACATCCCTTTCTGTGCGATGTGGATATACTTCTTGTAGGAAGGGCCGTCCGTCTTGTGCGCATTGAGAAAAACAAATTAGGCTTCACGTGAAGGAAGAACAATTCGAAGTGGAGAACGGTCGTTTCATCGGAAAAACGATTTAATAAGACACCGAAGAAATTTTGCTGGGTTTGATACTTTTGTTTCAATTATATGAGATTTGGAGCAACCAAACAATTAAATTTACATTTAATCGAATTTAAATCAATGTTTAAATTTGATTTACGTTTAAACTCAGGTATACATTTGATTTACATTTAAACGGAGGTTTCAATTTAATTGACATTTAGATGAATGTATAAATTTAATTTACATTTAAATTGATACTTAAATTTAAGTTACCTTAAAATTAATGCTTACATTTGATTTCCATTTGAAATAATGTTTCAATGCTTAAATTACTGTTTGGGTTTGTTTGGGTTTTAATTGAAATTCAATTTAATTTTATCGGGAAACGCTTTATTGTTAGAGAGTTATCGAAGAAACGTTCCTGATTTTGAAATGTTTCTTTTAATTATATATGAGACTTAGAGCGGATAAACAATTGGATTTAAAATTCATTAAATTTAAACCAATGTTTGAATTTGATTTATATTTAAATTAAGGGTTAAATTTAACTCATATTTCAATCAATATTTAATTTTGATTTACATTTAAATGAATGGTTAAATTTGCTTTCAATTGAAATTAACGTTTAAGCATTTCAATTAATGCTTGAGTTTAAATTAACGTTCAATTTAATTTAAACAATTCAATTTAACAAATAATCAATCCAACCAATTAATTCAGACTGTCATTAAATAAGTTTCAATGTTTTCACCGAGGGATCCTCGACATATTGGAATAGAACGTATACTGACATTTTTTTTCTCGTCAATTCGAAAAATTTTCCACGTTAGGTTTATTCGAGTTTATCGACTCTGAAGATAAAACAGAGATCCTTCGGACGTTCGCGTTGGAACGTCAGATTTTCGACCGAATTCGGGACGGCCTTGCTCGGTCGACCGTTCGGTCTGCCACAAATTTCCTCACGCGAGGAACGTACGACCGGGTGAGGAAAGGCAGAAAAGAAGATGAGGAAAAAAAGGGACACGAAGAAGAAGAAGAAGAAGAAGAAGAAGAAGAAGTGGTAGAGAAGAAGAAGGCTAGGGGCCCTCAAGGGATTCGAAAAGAGGAGGGCCCGAGCGTCGTCGAAGCCACCTTAGTTGGAGGGTATTGACGCTTTGGCTTGACCCCCCTTCGTGTTCCCCACACTCACCTGCGCTATACCCGATCCCGCCGAGGGTTCTTCGTGGACCATCAGTACAAACACCACCAGTCGTTTTCTCTCATCTCTGCCCCCCTTCCTCCATTGAGGAGGCGGGGAGATACGAGAGCGAAGGCTTTCTTTCCTCTCTCTCTTTCTCTCTCTCTCTCTCTCTCTCTCTCTCTCTCTCTCTCTCTCTCTCTCTCATTCTTTCTCCTCCAGCTTACACACACGAGGGGACGCGAAAGAGGATCGTTTCGAAAGAAGCACACACGTCCTGGCGGAACGTAACCCGCTGGTGTCCGCTCGTCCCCCGAGATCCATTGATCGAAAATTTAATTATCTTCTTTTCCACCGGGCGGGAGGAGGAGCGAGTAGAGGGGGTCGTTGTAACTCGCAAGGGAAAAAGGCATGTAGCCTCGCGCCCAACGTAATCGAAGGATTTCGTGAGAACTCACCTGTCCAACCGCCCCCCCCCCAACTGGCAAATTCCAAACGAAGTGTATTGTCTTCCTGCTCTCGGCGATTCAGCAACGATCTTCCCATACCAAAGCTGCACCGAGCGATCGAGAGATCGCGACGAGTGATAACAATGGAGCCCATTGATAATGGCAATTCTCTTCGGGCATTCGTGTCTACGGTTAATATCGCTCTTATACGACTATTAATATTAACCACCTCGAGGCAAATCGGGAGAAGACGTGGGAAAGTGACGCCTGGAATATTTATCACGATGCATGTACAGTAAAACCTCGATTAACCGGGCAGGGTTGAACCGAAATCCCGTGCGGAAATTGAGTTCGGGCTTTGATCGGGCCCATCTTAATTTTCCCTAACTTTATTGAGGCCCTAGTCTGGGAGCCTCACATGGGCCATCAGTGGCCGGTCACACATTGCTACCGAGGGCCATTGAAGGCAAAATAACCAGGGCCTTTAAAATTGCCTCAACGGTGCCTAACAACAAATTATTGCAACCATATGCGTACGTGCTCGTGTGTGCACTGTGAAAAAGAAATGCGTTGTTTCAATACATTTGAGGCTTAGAATTCTGTCGCTTATTTTGACACGTTTGATCCCGCGTTGTTCCAATGAACGCACTGCATGCCAGTTGCTTCAAGGCATCACAACTCGTCTGTTAAACGCATAGTTTAATTATTATATTTAATCGATCTCGATAATTATTATGCCACAAATTCTTTAGTCAAGCAATTTATACTGATTTGCCCTTATAATAGCAAAGTCTGGTACCATTGGGGAAATCGCTACTAGGGAATCTACAACTACACCCCTTAAAGGCCCTTACTTGGTCTCCGTACTTAGATCATAGTTTTAGTCAACCTAACTACCCTACCATTCCCTAATAGGGACCCGGTCCGGCTCTTTTACGGAAAACCCTACTGTGGAAGCCATAAACAATCCCTTGAAGGCCCCGAATTCTATTAGGGATGCCCTGCCAATTTTCCGCACGGGAAAATCCGATTATTCCACGGATAATCGGAATTTGTATAATGTTTTTTTTTTGGTACAGTATTATGAAAACATAATATATGCATACGAGCTTTTAGAAAGACTAATACGACCTTGGTATACATTTATATAATTATCATTTGCTTTTTTTAGTTTCTTTACTGGAAAAAATGTTTTACTTTAATCTGCTTCTGACTTCTACTTTGGTTTCTTGCTATTATTTGTCTCATTCGCTTGAGATTCAAGATATTTATAGTAGTGGCATCCGCCTGTTGTTCGAAATAATCCAAAATTATTTGAATCGCCTCAGCAGCTTGTCTGTGTGTGAATGGTTCAATCGATAGCAAATTCTCATTGCTGTCGGATCCATCCTCTACCTCTGTTCCCATAGGCAATGTGCCGGCATTATTTTTCGAAACGATCGTGCAATACTTTCATTCTTTACTCCACTCCATGCACATGTGACTGCCTACCATAAAATGCCTTCTTGATATTCAACGGCTTTCAGAATGTCAACACATCATGATCTCCGATCAAATTGGTCATGAGACCTCTTCTATAAAGTTAACGTTACTTCGCTGTCCGGTTAATCGAGGTTTTACTGTACATATATTGCAACCTCGCGGTTTAGAGGCACAAGTACGTTGGAGGGAGAAGAGTCGATACGCAATGATTCTACTCGGAGTCAATATGGCCGTTTCAGCTCTCGACGATCCGGAGATACAATAGTCGATAGGTGTTCGTTTATGCGCTTGGTGTCTATATACCTGGCCATCTCTCTCTCTCTCTCTCTCTCTCTCTCGGTCCCGAGAGAGATGCTGAAAGTTCTGCATGTACAGACGAATGGAGCGAGCTACAGCAGCCGAGGGAAAGGCGACGTGTATGACGTCAGCGTCAGGAATGAGGTTAAACCGAGGCTAAACTCGAGAACATAACCGACATTATAACGTTTCGTCTCGCCGGCAATTATACACCTATCTAGGAAGTATATACACTCCTCTGGTCTCTCACAATGCAACAACTTGTTCCGATCGTACACGCGAAAGCGCTTGTTCGATCCTCGCATTCGCTTCTTCTTCCTCAACATCCCGGCCAGAACATTATCATAGGGATCCAATTGGATTCCCATACCGTCCCGAAAGCCACGAGAGCTTTCCAACGAAATCCCAAAAATCGCATATACCTTTCAGGATAATAATGGACGTTGAACCGAAATCACGGGAAAAATCTAAACACTGGGTTTTCAGCTTGGGTTTGGAAGTCGAAGAGAGGGATCGTGTATCGGGCCTACCGATCCGAGCCCTTTGTCTTAAGCGTGCTTGCTATATGGGCACGATTCTTGCGGTCCCTGTATTATAATATATATCCAGACGGAGAAAACGCGCCGGCGGAGAGGCCACGAAGAGAGGCCACGAGCTCCATCGCATTGCGGCGATCCTTCGTGCTGCAGTTATACAAGTATGCAAGAGTAACCCCCGCCGGCTTTACGCTCGCGATATCCACTTAAGTGTGTGTATATATATATATATATATATATATATATATATATATGTGTGTATAAAGTAACCGAGACGCAAGTTTCCGAAGACTTGGCCTCGCTCTATCTCCTGCAGATCTTCCAGGCTCACACAACGTTCGTGCTGACCTCAAGGGCTAAAGATTACGAGGGCTCGCTCTTGCTTCTCTAGAATTCAAGCGCTTTCTCACCTCCGTTTATGTATACATGTATATATATATTTACACATTTATACATATATATATATGTATATTAGGGTGGCTGAAATTTGGGTAAAATTTGAATTTTCGAAGTTCCCTTGTAGAAACATAATCAAGATATATAAAAAAAATTACGTGCAAAGTTTTAAGGCGCTCGAAAATTTTTTAATGGTGCTCGCGAAGTTTTGAATTTTCAATACAAAAATACATGTATTTTGCCAAGTTAATTACTTATTTATTTCTCATGCTTAGAATATTGGTGGGAGAAATCTGAAATTTGGCACACATATTGTGCACATTATGAGGTATATGATCAAATTTTTACAGATTTTTCCGACAATAGTCTTTGATGAATGGAACTAAAAAAAATGAAAACGAGGTTGTCATTGCAAAGCTAGTAATAATGACAATTATGACTGGAAACATGTGTAAAAATTTGGTAATGTACCTCATAATATGTACAATTTATGGGCCAAGTTTCAGATTTTTCTCACTAATATTATAAGCATGAGAAATAATCAAGTAATAACTTAGAAAAAAACAAAAAAATTCAAACCCTCACAGGCACCATTAAAAATTTTCCCAGCGCCTTAAAACTTTGCACATAATTTTTTTTATATATCTTAATTATGTTTTTACAAGGAGACTTTGAAAATTCCAATTTGACCCAAATTGCAGCCACCCTAATGTATATGAACACATATTAAAGGTATATTAAGGGGGGAGCACACACACCCACCTACACACACACAAATCTATATATGGACACATCTACCTAGAAGCACCAAAAGAATGTCGAACTTCGGAATTTTTTCTCTGAGCAACGATTGGTGAGAATAAAACGCATTTTTATAACACAAAGGTATTAACAGCCTTTCATAAAAAATCATGAAAAAATATAAAAGAAAAAAACATGCCTTCCGGCAGATGTCATTTGTTTGGCGACGTTCGGCGCTCGACATGATATCTCGATAACCATTCGATGGATTGTTTTTATATTCACAAGAAATACGCTGAAAAACATTTAGAGTTCGGTGACGATCTCACGTTTTTTTAAAATCGATCTTCAATTTTTAATAGGCCATCCCGTTTAACTTTACAACAAGCACATCAGACAGTGTTTTTTCAACGCTGTGGCTTTTCCAGTGACTTTAATCACTATCGATATTTTACATTAAACGAATTAAATTATTTATTGATATTTTTACATTCATTGGAAATTCAACGTTTCATTCAATACACTCGGCTTTCAAATTAGGTTTCAGTTGGAGGTAACTTCGCATTGCCTTTGATTGAATATTGATAAAAAAAATGTTCACTGTGGATCTCAACTTTCCATTCGATCGATCCTGAAGGGGGATATTGTAGTTCATTTTTGTATTGACAGTGGAGATTTTACGATATAGTTTTTTTATCTTTAGCGCAAAAATTGTGAACGTAGTGCCCGAGAAGTTGGGTTCGTTCTTAAAAAAAAAAAAAGTCCGTGAATAGTGAAGAGTTCGTGGTAGGAGTGAACAATGACGGTGAGGGAAGAAAGTTACGATCCAAAGTCACGACGGAAAGTTCTTCGTAGCTCTTTGCATGTGAATCGAGTTTTCGGGCACATACCTGGTCCGGCTCTCTCCCTCCTTTCCCCCGTTTACCTTCATTATTTTTTTTTCTCGACTAAACCCTCGGGGAGGAGGGTTTAGTCGAGTACCTCGGAAAGGATACATGGCGAAGGGATCGTCCTCGTTGCTTCTCGAGAGCTCATCCTCGTGACAGAGACTGAAATGAAAAGTTTTCCTGTTCCAATGTATACGCACGTAAATGTAACACCGTACACACGCACTATAATTAACGGGATGAAAAAGTGTCGTGAAATTATGCGAATTAAGAAGGTTGAGGTGTTTGCAGAAAAATGATGAAACCTCTTTGAATTCGATTGTCACCTGTAAATTACAATGTAAGAAAAATTTGGTAAAATTTTCGTGGCGTTGGGAAATTTGGTTATTGAGAAAAATCCATAAAAATGCAAGACTGAATTAAATTTGAGCTTTTGGGTATCATTAGACGTATCGTGATATTTCGGTACAAAATGATGCTAAAAATATGAAATTTTCTACAGTAAACGAAGAAGGATGAATGAGCATGCTCAAATTTTTACAGATTTTTTCGGAGATTAATTTTAACAAAATCAATTATTCTGACAAATACCACAGTAACCGAAAATCTGGCAACGTCGCATGGCCGTGCGCCGCGGCGAGAATACCAAAAATGCATTATGCCCAATTAATGGCGCTCAAGATTGAAGTACATGTATAGGAATGGAAGAAATGAATAAATAAAAATATTCCGGTCGACCGTCTCCATAAGACGACGTGCTTCACTAGCTCACAGTGCTCGACTTTGCAATTTTATTAAGAAAAAACTGAATGGTCAATATAGCTCAAATTTTTCCAAAGGGTGCACAACGTATTCGTCAACATCATATAAAAATTTCAGGCCCAAAAAATTGGATTCGGCCCCATGATCGTACCCTTCTTTCATTAAAGAACCAGTCAAGTTAAGGAGTTGACTGAAGCATTATACAATGGTATACTGCTTCAGTCAACCGTCATCTTCTCCACGTACATATTTTTCTTTAAGGGGCCAGTCCACTTTGGAGCCACGAAAAAAAGGCTATTTTCACGATTTTTTTGGCGAGGATTTTATAAAAGATATGAATATAAAAGTTGTTGGGCTTGATAAATAAAGTCTTGACATCCTTTTAAAAAAAAATTTAATTCATTTTTATTCATTTTTAAGTGCAAAAACTATAGTTTAACGTAACGCCTCAAAAATAGGTGGGCTAGGTAGCTCCATCACAACTCGGCAACGGCTTGTCTGAAACAAAAAAATCAAAGTCTATTAGATTCAGTATGACACCAGCTACAAAATGACCCTCGGATATAAAGTTTTATCAAAAAATAAAAAAAATGGCAGATGAAAAACGAAAAAAGTAAGAAAAAACGCGTTTTTTTCGCAAAAAAAAGAGTAAAAATAAAAATTTTAAAACCATCGAGGGTCATCTTGTTGCGAATCATGTTTACAATATGTGGTTCAAATTTCAAGAAAATCGGTTTATTAGTTTTAGAGATACGATGGAGCTAGATTTTGAAAACGTTGTTTCGAGAAAAACGCGTTTGAAGTTTATACTATGAAAAACTCTTACCTAAACTCAATCGGCAATTCCTGCACCTTACAAAATCCCTTCTGATTGCTCATCATCGTCGATTTCTTCAAGTCTTGCTTGCTTTCGTTTGGTTCTGGTCTCTTTTGAGCACTCAGAACTGCGGCGGTTTGCAGAGCGAACACGCTCGTCATCGCGATTGTCGGCGAGTCCGATGGCGATCGGGCCGAGTTTGACTTAGAGAGCTCGGATTTTCATAAAATTTTGACACAATATTTCTGAATGTATGTACTTTCGAAAACAGTAGAAAAAAAATCGATTTTTTGAAATTTTCAAAGCTGACTGGCACCTTAATTCTTACCCATCGTAATTTTGCCCTGTTACGAATCAGCCATAGTTGATACAACTGACAGTACACACACACACACAAACACTCACACCTTAAAAATGTATATGCCGTTGTCAGATTGGGAATCGGCTTAACTTTTTAAACGTACTGTCTCCCACTTGTGGATAAGAAAAACGACTGTAACACCGCAACTTCCTTTAAAACAAAAATGAACAAGTAAAAAAAAGAGACGAACAAAAAGGATAATTACGACAGCGTGCGAGGTGTCGAGATCGATGGCGCGAAAAATTCGGCAATATGCACGCACGATATGATGAGAGTATCTCATAAATATGTAGGCATATACACGAGCATTTAAAATATACGTGCAGACCTTTATAACGCGTGGCGAACGAGAAGAGAGAGAGAGAGAGAGAGAGAGATCGAGGAAGTGCGGTAATTGCTCTCGCGAACTCGTTTCCTATACCGCTCGAAAGTTTTATGGACCGAAAGAGCGATGCATCTCAGCATCATGCACTCGGATTGACACCCGAGCGAGATTGCGCAACGCACGCTCATAATGGATTCGATGAGCCCATCGAGAGGAGGAGGGGGGGGGGGGGGGGTTGTCGTGGTTTCCCCTCCGATGCACGATGCAATTAAGCGCAATGAAGAATTAATCCAGGCCAGATCAAATTTCTCGGTCAAACGAAATTACAAATTATTTTCGAAAGCGCGTAAAATTGGAAAAATTCAAAATTACAGCTCCAACGTCTCCGAAGATTCGCTGAACTGCGAAAAAAAAAAACTTCGCAGCTTCGGCCTCAGGGGAAGATTTAATTCAGTTCGCACATAACGCGACCCAAACGAACCTAATCATCGTGCGTTCACGATCCTCGAGACGTCACGTCGTCATCAAACGCCGCATCTCTCCGACAGTCCTCAATATTACGAATCGCGAATTCCTATCAAAGACCACTAATGCACGTTTTTATACGGATCATCCTGCTTCACACCGCACACGATTAGCGAGGGTAAAAAAAAATCGAGCGAAGAGACAATATTTTCGAAGGATTTGAGCATCGATAAGTAAGAAAAAGGCAACTTTAAAAATTAATAAAAAAAAACTGTTGTATGGAATCAAACTTATTTGTAGTTTGAGGACTTAGTAACGAAGAATTATGATCAATAAAATAAGAATAATCTAAAACATTTCTGAATTAAGGATCCAAAACTCTGCAAGCCTAATAATTTTCGTAATTTTCTTTGACAAAAATGCAATTTTTAGTTTACAAATCACTCAGTTACTAAGCCTGCGGCTCATTAAAAAAAAAACGACTACACATTATTAGATATCCAAAGATAGGATTCCATGTAGCAGTTTTTTTAAAAATTATTTTGTAACGTTGCTTACTCCTTACTTAAAGGGTTACGTGAGCTTCAAAGCTAAAAGAAAGCATATTTTGTCTATTTTTTTTAAATATAATATATCAATTATTTTATTCAAAATTTTAAGTACATAAAAGAGCAAAATTTCAACAATATTTTTTAAAAAATTCATCCATAAATTTGGAAAATTCAGCCGGTGGGACCTGGTTTCCAGAGACCCCTCAAAAAAAAGTGTCCTCGTGGTGGTCAGGATAACTCATGATAGCTTTATCTGAAATTAAAAAACCAATTTTTTTTCTTTTAGTAGATAAGTATAGCTCGTAATTAAACGAAGGATTTTTTTTTTAATTGAAATTTGAATTGGCAGACTTGTATGCAAAATAGTTCAATTTTTGGTACAATTTACACTACGTATACCCTTGTAAAATTAGTTTTAATAACAAAAAAACCTTCGTTCAATCACTAGTCAATGCTATTTTGAAGAAGTTTGCAAAATTTCAATAAGATCGGTGAATTAGTTTTTAAGAAATCGTGTTCACCGACTTCAAAAATAGTGTTTTGAGAAGAATGCGCATACCTGCGTCGCTCCCGGCCGGTCTTTCCCAACGGGGGGAATTCCCAAAGGCTCTCTCTCTCTCCTAGACTTTTACTCCGATTGACTTAAAATTTTGGGAGAATATTCTAGACATATTGTACATATTGTATTAGACAACAACATTTAAAAAAAAATGGATTTTTTAAATTTTCAAACGTAACCCCTTTAAAAAAATAACAAAAATTATATCTCGAAAATGGTTCACTTTTGCATAAAGCATTACTGGATTATTTGATAGCGGAAAACATGTCCTACAACCCTTTCACGGGATCGTGACCAATAACCAGAAGGCTTGTATACGCACAGACACATATATATATATATATATACACACGCACACACATATGGGGTATTCCAGCTCAACTCTGACAACTATTTCCCTCACCATCGTTGATTGTAGATTTCCATAGTGGAAAACCTCACTCCTGGTGTCCAAAAAATACCTATTTTTTTTCAATTTTTCCCTCATTCTTCGCCCTTTTACAACAGCAAAAAATTGAAAAGTCCACTCGGGCCGTTTGTAAAATTCTTTAAAAGAAATACCTAAGATTTGTACCTGTTTTGTGAATTTTTCACTAAAGCTTAACCCATGCATCCAATATTTACTAATTTTTTTTTGTGAAATTTCGATTTCACGGATGATCATTCGACAGTTTGGAAGTCCGAAGAGTCATTTTTCGCTCGACATGTACATCGCACCCAAATTGAGTTTCATCTGAAACTATATGTTTTGGATTTTTCTTTTACTTGCAAAACCGAAAAAGTACTCTTCTGACTCCAAGACTGTCGAATAATAATCCCCAAAATCAAAATTGCACCAAAAAAAGTAGTAAATATCGGAAGCACGAGTTGAGCTCTGGTGAAAAATGCACAAAACAGGTCTCAAACGCATCTGAATTTTTTTTCGTAAATTAAGGAACGGCCCGAGTGGACTTTTTGATTTTTTGCCGCCGCAGATAGGCGAGGGGAAAATTTGAAAAAAAATTAGGTGTTTTTTTTTGACACCAGGAGTGAGGCTTTCTACTATGGAAATCTGTAATCAACGATGGTGAGGGAAATAATTGTCTGAGTTGAGCAGAAATACCCCATATGTACGGTCAGACTATAGTCAGGTCTTCATCTCCAAATAGCCGGGCGAAGACTCGAAAGCGTGTGGGGTGGGCGTCAAGGTCTCGCGCGCGGTGGCGACGACGACGATCACCTCGCGATTGCTGGACCGGTATGGCCGCCATATGTGGACGATCGCCGCGAGAATACACGCACTTCTCTCTGTCACACAATTACTATGTTACCTTCCTCTCTCTCTCTCTCTCTCTCTCTCTCTCTCTCTCTCTCTCTCTCTCTCTCTCTCCCCCTGTTTATATATATATTATTATATATATATATACAGTAAAACCTCAATTGACCGGACAGGGTGGGACCAGATAATCGGAATTTATATGTTTTTTTTTTTTGGTACAGTATTATGAAAAGATAATATATATACACGAGCTTTTATAAAGACTAATACAACTTTGGTATACATTTATATATTTATCATTCGCTTCTTTAGTTTCGTTTTGGAAAAAAATGTGTTACTTTAATCTGCTTTTGACTTTTACTTTGGTTTGTTGCTATTACTTGTCTCATTCGCCTGAGATTTAAGATATCGATAGTAGTGGCATCCGCCTGTTGTTCGAAATAATCCAGAATGATTTGAATGGTCTCTCCAGCTTGTCTGTGTGTGATTGGTTTAATCGATAGCAAACTCTCATTGTTGTCGGATTCATCTTCTACCTCTGATCCCATAGGCAATGTGTTCGATTTTTTTAGCACGTCCCGTATCAAGTCTTCGTCCGTGAGAACTTCATGTCCCGAATCACTCTTATCGCATTGCAACCACGGCGCGATTTCCGATTCTTCTATGCCTACCGATCCATCTACTTCTTGTATTACTGCTGCCACGCCATAAGACGATAGAATATTCTCAGTTGTCTCCAAAGCATCGTTCTGGATCTCATTGTCGTCTTCGGCCGACATTATTTTTCCAAACGATCGTGCAATACTTTCATTTTTTACTCCCCTCCATGCACAAGCGACTGCGCAAATTGCCTCCTTGATATTCAACGACTTCGAGAATGTCAACTCATCAAGGTCTCCGATCAAATTGGTCATGAGACCTCTTCTATAGAGTTCACGATTTGAGTATGTATAACGTCACGGTTAATCCGCACCGGAATAATCGAGATTTTGCTCTGCGGATATATAATATAGGAGAATCTGATTTTGAAGACAGTGAATTTCGAGGACTGTCCTAAAAAAAAAGAGATGCTAACAGCCAACATTGCATATAGACATAACGGGTTCCAAATATCCTTTCTCCATATGTCTGTGGATGCAGCACCGTTCAGTGTACCATTTATTTCGCCATCGCAGCATCCCACTTCGAACGGGTCTGCGGATTCTCGCCAATTCCGGGACCAGGAAAAATCTCTTGGACACGAATTCCGGATCGAAAGCGATTTATTGATGAGCGAGTGCTATTTTTTTTTTACGATCGTTTCACGGAAGGCTCAATACAATGGCTACTGACCTATCGAGATAAAAGAAAGTAACGATTCGATTTACGAACTTTTTCGTGTCTTCAACCGGGATTTCTTTTCGGTATATCCTGATTTCGGGATGGCTATACGGTATGAAAAGAAATGGATTCTCGTTGATGGGGACACGACGAGGGAATGACGGACGTGCGTGAAATCGGTTTCATTTGTTAATTGGGCTATGAGTTGGATAAAAAATGTGATAAATTATGTCTCATTTGAAGTACAAAATCAAAATATTGTTTAGCTCTTGATCGCTTAGTAAGTAAGTCGTGTTAAGCCCACCGGTTTATTCGAATTAATGTATAATCGATATAATTTGTAATTAGATTAACTTTCAATTAAATTACATAGGAATTAATTACACTAGGTACTTGTGGCAACTAATTACTTGTAATCTGTTACAAAGTAATTAAATTATCAACAACAGTAATAATTGTAATTGTTAATTGTCAATTTAATTACATTTTGCCTATATCCGCTCTACGGGTCTGATGAAATTTTGGCCTCGGAAAAGAGAAGGCCGCAGAGATCATCGGCGTTTCCCAATGCATCAAACCCTCACGCGCCTTCTCTCCTACACAAGTTCGATCGGCTACTCGCAAATTGCCCTCTCTTCTACGCACCCGGGGCTACTAAATACTACAGGTACTGGTGCGATGACGTTACGGAATGTAGGTGTTCGCGGCGGTCAGTGGGTGCAAGAGAACGCACGCAGGGAAGAAATCGATCGGGGGGAGAAGAAAAAAAAACGAACGGAGGAGATGTGAGCGCGTACGAGAGTTGCAACAGTGACATCATCACTTGTGTATAGCTCGCCGAGTCAGCTGTGACTTTGGCTCGACTTAGATGGAGCGAAAGAAACCAATATAAAAACCTCTTACGTAAATCAATATATATATATATATATATATATATATATATACGTGCATATATTAATATTGGTGAATATGTATATTTCCTCAGGGGTCCCGTATTCGCGGTTGGTGACCAGGGTCCTCAATATCTCTCTTTCTCCCTTTTTTTTCTCCGCGTTTCTACTCGAAGTGGAACGACCTCGAGGAATCTCGATGGAGTGCATTATTCCACGAGACGTGATTGTCCTCGGAGTCCTTTGTGTATATGGGCCGTTCTAGGAGGGAAAACAATGTTGAACCCTGTCGAAATTTCCATCGGTGGAATGCAACGGAGAATTATTTTTTTTCTGGTTCGAACAATTTTGGTAACGGATCAAGGCTTCGCAACGCGACGATTTGTGGAATTCTCATTTAAAATCTTTGAGATCTTTGCCGAATCTGAAAAGGCTGAATGTGAGGAAAGAATTATTGATGATGGTGAAGATGGTGATGCAAATGAGGGCTTTTCTTTAGAGTGCAAACTCTACACCGTAGACGACCTTCTAATTACCCGTGCAGAAATATTGTCATGGATATAGTCCGATTCGGATCCTGGTTTCTCAAGCGTGATCCAGTCGGACATCGGATCGGATCCGAGCGCGAAATGTAACGCTCGCAAATTGGATTCCAGCCAGGATCCTAATCCGGAACTATTAAGAACTCTAGTCAGAGTCCAAATAGAATCTTTGCATAGGATTCAGGCTAGAATCCGAACTTCTAGAACAAGATCTAGTTTGATATTGAATTGGATCCCAAGGATGAAGGTAAAAAATCGCCAGAAGATACCGATCCGTATCAGCTGGAGACGCTGAATGTTTTCTAAAATCATTTATTCAAGGATCTGAAAAAGATTAGGTAAAAATTTGTGCTGCAGTATAACTGTCAAAACTTATATATTTTAATAAAAGAATTTCGAACAAAATTCTTTAGATTCAATAAAAATTTTCAAAAAAAAAGCAATATAAAGACCTTAAAAGACTTATATTTCCTAGAGAAAAGTGATATGGGTTATTTATTCTAAGTAATTATATTAAAATTAAATGGAGATCGTTCGAACTAAGAAAATATGTACTTATTTTTCTAAGAAAAATATATTCAATACGGATTTGAATTAGATGATTAGATCATAGTATGATGATTAGATCATGGATTGAAATTCACACGATTTTCGCTACAGGATTGTGCATCGACTTAATAACCATGCAGAAATTTAAATTTACCGTAATTAACCGTAGGAATTTGAAGTACGTGTTTCAAATTCTTGCCACCACGTCTCCGCCTTGTGCTAGGTAGTGAGCGCCATCTGGATTCCGATGAGGATATCCCTTCTAGGGAATCCGTATCATATCCCAATCGGGATCGGAACTTAGGTATCCCTAAGAAATGTTATCCCTAAGAAAGAAAGAAATGCACGGTTATCAAGTCCATGCACAATCCTGTAGCGAAAATTGTGTAAATATCAAACGTAAAATATTTACCAAAAAAAAGCGATTTTAATCAACTAAGTATGTTACATTCTGTTCAATTAGTTTCTACCGGCTCTCGGCAAGCTTCATTATCCCTCTTTCATAGAAGTCTTGAGAGCTTTTAGCAAAGAAGTCATCCAAGTGGTTTTTTAGGACGTGGTCCTGTGGTTGCTAGGTCTGGACTATACGGTGGGTGCACTAAAACATTTGACAAATTTTTATAGAACATTCTCAATCACGTCAGTCGGGAAATAGCAAGGGATTCACTTGAATTCCAATGTGGACTCCCCACGTGCGGCGTCCCAAACAAATCCCTATAAGAATGTGATCGTTTTTGGAGATTCCTAAACAAATTTCGTCGCAGGTAGCCGCACAATTTTTGAGTAAATTGATAAGAGCTTCCTGCGCTGTGTACATGATGAGGCAAATTTTTCTTCGAGGAAGTCCATTTGAATGGATCAGACCCATTTTCTTCGCGACTTGATTACAAGGAATTTATATGGAAGACGGTAAATTCATTGTCCTCTCGATTCATACCGTTGTCTCGAGCGTCGGGGTGGTCCACCGTACACGGTGGCGTTCCACCGGGGTCGTCCCATTCTCATTCGATCGTATAACGAGCCATCCTACTCTCTCTCTCTCTCTCTCTCTCTCTCTTTCTCTTTCTTTCTCTTTGACTTTTTCCATTTCGACGACTCTTCTGGGTGTTCCAAGCGTCAAGAGAACCAACTGCATCCTTGCGAAGGATTGTTCCCTCGATATTGAATAAATTGGCATTACATTGATCATCGACGACAATGGACTATCGAAATGGTCTTCACAAAAGAAAAGAAAAACAAAATAATTTTCCACGTTCTCGACAATATTCCGTCGGCCACCAAAAACAAAAAATCAATTCGAGATTACCATTTAATCAAATAAAATTGAATCACAGTGTGAGCCTCCGAGACCAACCCAAACAATTCAAATTCTTTTCGTTTCAGTACCATGCTCCATTGGAGTGTTGCTCCATTATAATAATTATCCTCAATGCCGCGTAAATAAATTTTAAGAATTGATTAATTTTCAATTAATTTTATAAATTAATACAACTTAATTTATAATATAAATTGATATTCATACATTAATTCAATTTTATTTATCAAATAAATATTTACAAATATTAATTTATTTAATAAATTAAAATTCCTGCGGAATTGCTTTCGGTCAAGTTTCCTTTTTTCTCCCATGTTTTTTTTGTTTTATAATAATTGAGTGCCGAGTGCAGAGCAAGGAATAGGCTCGCTAGTTCTTGCGGCGTATTACAGAGTGTGCTGGCAGTGCGCGTGCTGACGAGAGCAGCAGCTCGCTTATTATCATTACAGGCACTCGCGGTCCTCCGTATATATAAGGTTGGTGAAAGAATGCAATGATAACGCGCGGCCCGTTCGAGATTGGCTAAAGCTCACCTGAGTTTGCGCTGCTTTCGTGTTGCGAGGCACAGGTGCGCGAGAACGAAACTCTTGGCGCGTGTGGACAATTCGTGATAAAACATTCAGCATATATATATATATATATATATATATATATATATATATACATATATATATCCACATCATTGCACCAGTTCTCGCGAGCTAATAATGCTTGACGCCAGTTTGTTCTCACGACGTAGACTCGCGGTACACAAGCTATAAGGAGTGAGCCTATATATCGATATAACTCGCATCGTTCCTCGATACACACATGTGCGAGTGAGGCGATTTCCCATTACGGATCTACAGTGAACCGAACGGATCGCCCTGAATTTTTTTTCACTGCCATTCGACACATAAGGAACTTTCAATAAATCTTTTTGTCGCTTAATGGTTCACTGATCGTAATTGCAGGACGCGTCATCGATGCTCGTTCGGAGCGATCCTTTTTGTCAACATTATTCTCGAAAAATTTCGATCGAAATGAACGAAAATTCCATTACAAGAAAATTCAATGCGATTTCGAGAAAATTCATTCTCTTTTCAAGAAAATTCAATTGGAATCTGAAAAAATTAATTTTTATTTCCAGAAAATTAAATTCGTTTTCGAAAAAAATTAATTCACTTTGGGCAAAATTATATTCAATTTGCGGAAAGTTTGATTTAATTTCGAAAAATTTCATTTCCATTTCAAGAAGACTCTATTTAATTTTGCGCAGATTAAACTCAATTTCAAGAAAATTAATGGAAGGAGGGGGTGCACGGTAATCGCGAGGTGTCTTGATCATCGATTGTCTTTCCGAGCAATCTTGTTCCAAAATTATTCCCAAAATTTCGATCGAAATGAACGAAAATTCCATTCCAAGAAAATTTAATTTAATTTCGAGAAAATTCATTCTCTTTTCAAGAAAATTCAATTCTATTTCGAGAAAATTTAATTCGAAACTGAGAAAATTCAATTAAATTCTGAGAAAATGAATTTTTACTTCCAGAAAATTAAATTCGTTTCCAAACAAAAATTAATTCAATTTCAGCAAAATTCAATTCAATTTCTGAAAAGTTTGGTTAATTTCAAAAAAATTAATTTCCAATTCGATAATTCTTAATTCAACTTTGCGCACATTAAACTCAATTTCAACAAAATTAAAGAGTGAAGGGGCCGTTCGGTAATCGCAAGGAGTCTCGAACCGAAGTCGACGTCAAAATGCATTGGGCTTCGTTGCACGTGGATTTTCTAAGTCCCAAGCGTGGAGCACAATCCGCATAGAGAGACGAATAGAAACGGGACGCGGAGTGAGAAAGGTATAACGAGAGATAAAGTGTATTTGCCCCATTTGTCTCCGTACAAGTAGCCGCCATCAGGAATACCATAAGAGCCGAGGCGAGCACGAGAATGAGAGCGAAGAAAACGAAGGATTCGCGCCTCTCTTTCGTGTCCGCACATATACATACATATATATATATATATATATATATATATATATCCGAGGCTATCTCCATCGTTTCTCCATCTCACGCGAAGCTTCGAACGTAACGTACGTACGAACCGACGCGACGTCGAGGAAAGATCGAGAGAGAGAGAGAGAGAGAGAGAGACCGAGACCGAGAGAGACAAAGATGCAAACATGTTGCACCTGATGCATTGCTGGCTGGATTTAATGCGAAATGTTCGTGAGATTCAAGCGATCTCTTTCTCTCCCTATCGACTACTCTTCTCTCCTCCGTCGTTTTCTCAAAGAATCTCGTAAAACAAAAACGAGACCTGGTTGGTTGTTTTTTTTTTTTTCAAAAAGATCCCAAGATGCAATAATAAATCATGATTGCCGCGAGTGTGTCTCCGCGCACGCTCGATTTACAAAGCAATTACCCCATTATATGTATACGTATATATATAAATACATAGCCAATATACTCGACGAATAACACTAAACGTATATCGTTGACGTCCCCTCCCCCCTCCCTCGCCCCTTATACCGACTCCAAAAGCAAGGCCGTAAAATTTATACATCTCGAGAAACGGAGTGCATAAATATATGTATATACGTGTATCTCAATTATACAGTTCCTGTAGATCGCGAAAACGTATGTACATCGCGTTTCGCCAAAGGCTGGAACGATCAACGCGCCCGACTCCGCGATTATGTTGTCAATTTTTGTTTATTTTTATTTTTATTTAGGGTTAGTAGGGATTGGACGAGTGTTTTATATTTTTATTGCAATTTTTAATCTCAAGCGGGCAATTTGCATACGGGCTGTTAAAATTAAGTGAGCAAAACCTTTCAAATCGAAGAGAGATTCGTTTGTGACGAACTGACGCGAATCGTTTGCAAAGTGCAACTTCGAAATTCGGGTAATTTTTTTGCAGGTATTATTCTTTGCGAATCTAATTGGCGCGGAAATCCAACGTAATGTGATCGCAAAAATGAAGTTTAAGTGAAATTCCTGATACTTGTGTCTTTCATAGACGCAGAGAAGACGAAAATAAACATCATAAGCTGGACGTGGAAAAACGAATTTTTATTTGATCGGTCTGAATTTTGCATCATTCAGACGCAACGATTTTCTTTTTTTTTCGATTTTTTTTATTTGTTAATAATTTTATTTAATTATTTTATAGAATGATTTAATTTCTCATCAAATAATCATTTTGAAGAATTATTTAATTTCTTGCCACCTTGTGCTGTAGTTTCTGAAAAAAAAACCTTTTTTCTTTATTGGCGTTGCTCCTGAGTCCACACTCATCGGGGGATGAAAGTTGAAAAAATTTATATCTCCCGTGGTTTGGAGACAATATTTTTCTATCATTGGCGTTGCTTGTACCGTAGCCTAAAAGGAGCTTCATACTAAATCGGGAAATCAACAATCTACGAGTAATAATTTTATTTATCAACCGTTTTATTCTAGATCGGAGGCTCAACTCGCGAAATCCGAGAAGAAAAAAAAACGATTATCGAGCACATTTTTACAATCGTCCCAAATTGTCTTTAAAGTAACCAATTCCAGATTTTTATACCCGCTTATGGAAGATTTTAAAAAAAGGAGAGAAGGAATATCAAAACTGTGAATAAAACTGCATGGCTGAAAGTCTTGTGAATTCTGACATCATGGGAGCAAGGGAGCAAAAAGTTTGTGTCTCAAGTATAGGTACCTATCCATACAAATGCGGCGAACTCGGTGAGCATTCCGTTCTCGACAAGTCGCCATAAAATAATCCACGAATAAGGTTTTTCCAAGTGGGTGCAAAACTTTTCCAGGGACTTCCTCTTATCACACTTCTCATTCCTTTTCACCAACTTCTCGCTAAAAGACGCAGCTCTCTCGTTTTCGTCTTCAACCCTACCCACTCTTACGTTCTACCACCAATAATAATTATTATTATTATAACTTTAACGAGTCGTCAGAGTAAAAATCCGTACACATTGACGGGGGCAAACAATAATTTTAATGGGCAATAAAACATCGGGCAGTCCCAATTAGCGAGTCTCATAAAAATGCACAATCACGCAAAAATGCATACAACTGCATTATAACTTCTGTCGAATGACTCTATGAGAGTGCCTCCATGATACAAAAGACTGTTGAAAAAAAAGTGAGACACGTTTCGAAATTGCTTTCCTCGTTGCGAATTCCAACGTGCAATTTTCTTAATTCTTCGTGAAAAAAGAAAAGACAACCGTTTAACAAACGTTTCGCGCTGAAGCGCTCAATTCCTCAAGAGGGCACTGTGGTTACGTGTGCATGATTAATTCCATGGTACGCTCGAGTCGCGGACTCGCGATACGTTGCAAACCACCTCGAGAATATACTCGGCATACATCGCGAAATTCTTGGATCGCTTGGGTAAAAATGTTTTACACGAGCCAAAATAATTATAAATGAATTAATCTATAATTATAAATGAATATATCAATATGAATGGCTTAATTAATAATTATAAATTAATTAATCCTTATAAATTAATATATCAACATGAACGAATGTATTTATAATTATCAATCAATATATCAATATAAATGAATTAATTTATATCTAATAGTACCGATTCCGTACCGAATTCCGAAAGTGCATCTACCAACTTTCCTATCAACATCCGATATGCGTATCATTTATTCGCAAATTCGAATCTCCCTCTGAATATCATTTGTTTCGGGCGAAAATAAAAAACGCGGAGGAAAAATCGCGCGTTAATAAAGTAAGAAAGATCGCAACGAATGAACAATTATTTATTATTATTATTATTATTTATCCAAATCCAAGACCGAGCACACTCGACGTGGACTTTAGTTACGGAAATATGTTGGAGCATTATCGCTCTTCGGACACGATTGTGCGCCCGGTAAATCCTCGGTACAGATTTATAGATCGGTACTTTACTGCCTCGGTAACATGCTTTTGTGAAAATGCACGCACAGGCAGTATTGAAGCGTGACTTGTCTCTCATCTTGGCTCGCGTGCGTACACGACTTTCCTTTGCCTCTTCCATATATATATATATATATATATATATATATATATATATATGTCCGCGTACGATCACGTATCATTTTGAAATCGCGTTATTTAAGCTCTACGATTTAATCTTCCTCGAAGAAATAAAAAAAAAAACGTTTGTACAAGCGCGAACGTACAGTTGGCTCGCTAAAGTATGCGGTTCCATAATATCCCGAATACATGGTCACATATTGTCATTTGTTCGGTTTGCGAATACATACACGCATATATATATATATGTGTATATATATATATATATATTAGTAACAGTGAGAAAGCTCTTTTTACAAGGATACACTCGAGATTTCTTCGGTGGTCGCGCTCGCTCGCTAAGAGGATTAGCAATGATGAGATTTCGCGACTCTCGCTCCAATCGCCTATATATATATATATATATTTATATAAAAGTTTGTATGTACTTGTACATATTTTTTACCCTCGCCGTTCGATCTCTTTTTTCTTTTCTGTCTCTCAACTCGCTCACCTGCTCGATACGACGAGACTTTCGCGTGAGCTCTTCTTTTTCCTCGATCGACCCGAAGGATTGACTCGCTCGAGTGCTAATACCACCGAAGATTATCCCTCGGATTGGGGGCTTTCTCGCGTTGCAAACAAGTTTATATATGATGATAACGAACCAACGAGTAGAGGAACAACAATAATATGAAATAATATAAATAATGATAAAATAAAAAATGATTTTGAGCTTGACTGAGAAAAAATGGTACAGTGCTGTTTGTGGACCACCGACGATAAATTCTCCCCCTTTTTTTAAATTTATTAATCGAAATTCGAAATATATGGATAGATGTACAAAGTAGTAAATTGAGAGAGAAAAAAAATCCAAAAAAATCCAACCCTTGCGCCCCCACGTCAACGGGGAGAAGGATCAGCGAATTTTTCGATCAAGGACCCCTGTCAAAATCGCGCCGGCCCATAGAGGAAGATTATGGAAAAGACGCGGGCTCAGGTAGATCTAATAAGAGAGAGGGAGAGAGGGAGAGAGAGAAAAAAAGAGAGAGAGAGAGAGAGAGAAAGAGAGAGAGAGAGAGAGAGAATGAGAAATCATTTTCGTTATTTTTTTTCTTTGCGTTCGCATGGAAAAATAATTAATCCTTCGCCTAATAAAAAATCGCTCGTCATCGCGGAATTATATACACCATTGACTAAGCATATATATATATATATATATATATGTATATATACTTGTCTAAAATACGTGGCTCTATCGATGTATCTCTGTGTGAAATTTTAGATAGGGACTAAACGAGGAATCCTTTCATCCGAAAGCACGGAGCGAGGGAACGTTAAATTCCAAGCGAAGATCCCGCGCGAGGGATTATAATCCTCGATTAATAAACGTCGAGTCGAAAAAAAAGAAGAAAATTTGAAAAAAAAAAACAAAACGCGTGAGCTATCGTCCTCGTAGATTTCTCGAGCTCACGCGACATAACTCGGTTTAAAAGCATTATGTATACTCTTGTACATTTACAAACAAGCACGTTTTATTAACTTCGGCTAATCCGCGAATAACTGCAATTCCCGGAGGCGTTATTCACAAATGTAAATCGTTCAATGATCGCTGTGCATTTTGCGGATAATAATGCTCAATGTAAGCTTGTAATGAAAATTGCAACGGACAGCAGTAAGATTTTGAATCATTATTTTAAGGGGATAAAGATTTTTTCGGTACTTGAAATTCATAATCGGTTTATCGGTAGACTGGAGAAGTTTGTGAAGTTTTGAGGCTTTTGATTCGTCCCGTGCGTTCGAAAAGCCTGAAACTGAACAGGACGATTCAGCATTCCGATGAGAGAGAACTATAAAAGAGTGTGATAAACAGGAAGATTGATTGATTTACATTTTTATTATCGCGTAGTTTTATCACTTTTTGGCAAAGTAGATAAAGGACCATCACAGATTTTAGTGTTGTCCGTTCGTGACAAATAGGAACACGAAGAAACCCGAATAAAAATAAAAAGTCGTATGATAACAAATGAAAAATATTATCAGACATTTTTGTATGAAAAAAAAATCATATAAAGGTGAATCCGGGAGCGAAATGTAACGTTCGCAAATCGGATTCTAGCCAGGATCCTAATCCGGAACTATTAATGGGAGAAAACCCTTTAGACGCCCGAAAATGAGCCATTTATTGTGAATTTTTTTGAGAGTGATGAAATAATCGCATCATTTTTTTAAATTTTAATGTGATTTTATTAAAGGTTCAAAGAGCTCAAAAACATTTTTTTACAAAAGAAAATGGCGACGTAAGCCTTTTCCCCCAGGCGTCTTTCCTGTGCCATCAAAAAAGTGGTGGGTGCCATTTGGATTCTGATAAGGATACCTCTTCTTGGGAATCCGTATCATATCCCGATCGGGATCTGATCGGAACTTAGGTATCTCCAACAAGTTTCTGCACGGGACTCTTACAAAAACGAACGAAATTATACAAATAAAATAAAATATAATTATATAACGCGAATAAAATCATACAAAATCGTATAAAATCAAGCATTCATACAATATCGTACAAAAACAAGAGATGAAGAGAGAAAGAGAGAGAAAGAAAGAGAAAGAAGCCGGCGGGGCAGTTTGTCCGGGGCGCCTGATTAAAACAAACACAGAGGAAGAGATCGGAAGCGAGGTCCAGATCGTGGTGAGAGTGGTGGGAGACTCCGAGGCTCGTCGTCCTTGCGAACTCGCCCTCACGCACCGGTCCAATTCATCCTCTCGATGTCCTCGCTATACCTATACAATCTCATACTTGTCGAACATCGAAACACCGATTTTATTACGCTCCCAAAATTGCCACCTTCGACTTGTTCATCCCTTCAATTAATAATGATCAACGCTCGAGGAAAATCGGGATCCTAGACACCGTCGAAGATTTCTCTAGGATGTCCAAATGTTCCTGATGCAACGAGGATTCCTAAATGCTCGCTGCAAAAAAAAATGTCGAAACTTCTTTTGGCCTTATTTGTCACAAAAAGTCTCCGAAAAAAATCCCGTTTTCAGGCCCTTTCCAAAAAAAGAAAGGAATCCAGCATTTTTAGCGAAACTTTACACACTGATTGACCGGATGTACAGCTAAATTCGACCATTATATGCAGCTTGATGTCGTGCATTCAATTGGAGTTGCAGGTCCAATTTATTGCTTTTATCGGAGCTTCGTAGCGAAGCTTTTATCTCCGGATACTTCGCGGTTTCTCACGAAGGTACTGTCGAGGAAATTACGTTAATTACGAGGCTCGATTGAACGATAAAGCTCACCTATTCCACGTTTCATTTGAATATATAAATATATAGAGTTGCTTCGAACCACATGTGGATTTATACAACTGTGCGGATTAACGAGATGAATCCGCGCTAGATCGTCCACCGAGAGGCTCTCGGCTATCGGACAATCGTTAAGGAGAGCTTGATCAGGCCACTTTCGTTGTTCAGCATAACCTTGAATCGACTCGTTAGTGCATTTATAACTCAATAACCGTTCTCTCTTTTTAAAAGAATTTAGTCCTGGAGTAGGATAAGGAAGGGCATGTTGAGCAGTCGGGTAAGTTGGGCAATCGAAATATCGCACGCGGGTGCATCAAATGGCGGAAAGAGAGGTATGGGGAAGGGGAACACATGACGACATCGCTCGTTGCCATGCGGCGCACGAGACGGTAACACGGGACGTATCATTAATTTTGCACGCAAAAGTAAAAAACAAAACGTGATTGAAAGATTTTCTTCTACCGTTGTATGAGAAAAAAAATATTTCAAAGTTCATTGCAATTAATGTTAATGTTTAAAAAACCTAACTAATTAACAAGAAACTGTTGGTTTATTACTGCATTGTACCAAATCATGTTGCATACGTCTGATTTTTTATGCAATTCTTATTTTGCCCAACTTACCTCATACTCGTGCTCAACTGACCCCACTATCGGGGCAGGTCGAGCAAATATGGCCTTAGTCATTTAAGAGCGATTATCTGTGAAACAATAAGGATAACGGGAATTTCGTCTACAGACTTTTTTGTCCCAAATAAATTTTCTATTGACCAAAATACGTTTCATTTTGATACGGCAGACTGTTAAGGAATAACAGGGCGATAATTCCAAACTTGCTCAACACGCCCCTTCCTACTCTACGAATAAACATAATTTAAATCTAATCCTGATTTTGTAGAGATGCCCCGAGTGAACAAAATGATGAATTGTTTCTTCAAGGTACCTTTTGGGTACCGGATATTTTTCGGCAGGCGATTTAACTGGGTACACCGCCCAAAGAATTTTCGTTTCTAGAGAAGACGAAAGAATGATGTGTCGAGAAGGAAAATCTGGCTCGGTTTCTTTTTTCCATCGTGCTCTTCTCTTTCCAGCGTGTATACCTGACCCCTGTGAAAATTCCTGGCGGGCCTCTTTCAAGTAGTCCCCCGCAGTACCCACGAAGAGGATATATATCTCTGGCAGGGATACGAGGGTCCTTCTCTCCTTACCTGCGATGTTCTCTCGCGTACAGTTCCCGCAGTCAAGCGTGACCCCTTCGCGGGCCCAAAAATGCTCGAGCCCAACGGCGGTGGGGATGGGGAAACCGAGGGAGGAGGCTGTCGGGAGATTTTTACCTTTTCCTTCTTCTTCTTGTTTGCTGCCCTCGGACTTACCTTCGTAACGGCGCGACGTCGAGGCCGGGTTGGCCCTCGCGGATGAACGATAAAGCTCTCCGGGAGGCTTTCTCTCTCTCTCTCTCTCTCTCTCTCTCTCTCTCTCTCTCTCTCTCTCTCTCTCTCTCTCTTGTATATAGCTCAGCACCGATATATTTATAATGTCGGCGTGTGCGCGCTGCTGTGATAAATCAAAGGATCTCTCTCTCTCCCCCTGAGCCTCAGAGCACGAAATAAACTTTGTCTCACTCTCTCTCTCTCTCTCTCTCTCTCTCTCTCTCTCACACACACACACACACACATACACACACACACGGTCAGAGAGAGAGAGAGAGAGAGAGAGAGAGAGAGAGAGAGAGAGAGAGAGAGAGAGAGAGAGAGAGAGAGAGAGAGAGAGAGAGAGAGAGAGAGCGAGAGGGAGAGCGAAAGGGAGAGAAAAGAACATTATGGCGGCCTCGGAATAACATCCAAATGAAACCGGTCGCTATGGGGTCACTTCACTCTCACCTACTATATGGTCCAAAAAGAGCCACCGCGATGACGGTGCACACGACTCTAGTTGTTCCCTCTAGTGAGGAAGCGGAACACAAAGAGGCAAAAAAAAAGTGGAAGATAAAATTTGCGTGACTTTGAAATTAATCGAAGAACACGAGAGAAAGCTAAGCACGAGCGTAGAACGACCGTCTCTCTTCCGCGATCATATTATCCCGAAAAGTTGAACGATAAATCATTCTTATTATCGATCTCGTTATAATTGCTAGTGGATCGAAACGGTAAAGCGACGGATTGAAAATTTATAATAATAATGAGGGAGAGAGAGGTAGAGGGAGAGTGAGAGGGAGAGAGAGAGAGAAAAAGAAAGAGAGCGAGAGAGAGAGAGAGAGAGAGAGAGAGAGAGAGAGAGAGAAAGAGAGAGGAGAGTCTCTGGAATATTCGACACGTTGGTAAGAACTTTTCTCCAGTGGATGAGATACATCGATAACTGGGCGACGTCGTTTCTTTTCTTTTTTTACCATCCACTTTACCAGCCATCGGTGCAACACTTTCAAAACGCATTATTTCAGATGACTGGCAACCTGCACACGCGATTGCGCACGTGTGTGTGTACGCGCGTACACGTACGATATTCGTACGGGCCCTTCGGTAGAAACGCGAGCCCGTAATGATGGGTTTCGTGGATGAAACACCACACCACAAGAGGGCCGACGTTTCTGGGCTGGTGTGCTCTCCACGCAGGGACGAGCATGGATCCGACAGGAAAATAATTCCTATAGACGTATGCATCGAAGGCACTGCTCGTGAACGAAAGGACGAAACTTACAAGATCACGAGGATCGTGTTACGCCCCGATGATATTCTCGAATTATCGATCCGTACAGGGAGCAGCGTCCTCTCGCAATCCAAACCAAAATTACCCTCTAAAACTAACGCCCGTAATCACCGGTTATCGCACGTTCGAGCTGCGATATCTCGCACACAGAGATCAGCCCGTGACTCGGTAAAATCAAAATACCAAATTTTACCGCGCAGCGGAGAACGCACGTCTCCCGCAGCTTATCGGAGGTCAAAAGGGCCAAGGAGGAGAGCCAGCGCGCTCGAACGATTGAGGTTGGAAGATACCGATCTTTTTGTAGCTTCGCGGTAAACGGACAATCTTCGTTACTTCGTGTACCGACTGACGTCAAAGTTCGTGCAAACATTTTACGGTCATTTTTTATTTCTCAGCTGCACCCGTGCAAAAATTTGCTCGGAAGTTCCCAGATCCTATCACCACCCCTATCAGGAAGTGGAAACAAGTATGAGAATCCAATTGAATCTTTACAATTTCTGCACAGGTATTGCTCGATCGGTAACAGAACAAGCCTTCAACGTCGATCGGTAAACCACGCAACACTCCGTTAAGAATAAAGATAATCTTAGGGCATCAAGAATAGCATTAGTTTCACAAAACATTGTACAAATTTAACGAATTATCGAAGACGAAGAACCGATAGTGATTATCCGAGGTACTATCGAGGCTCCCCGGAATCGCGGGGACCCTTAGACGAGCCGTCAGGATCATGACGTTCCTTGATACGACGAAGCCAAGCCGAATACAGCAATTTCTTTTCTGCACTCATGTCCTTAGAATTGTTCGAATTGGACGAGTCTACGGATTTTTTTTCAACTTTCAACTCTTTTTCCGATATTTTTGTGTCTTTGGATACGTTCGTTCGGGCCCTCCAGGTTGCTCCTCTGGACTTGCAGGGATGATGCTTTCGATCGGCTACGCTCACCATTCGTTGTTCGTTTTTAACCGGACCTGGGAAATGTACATGTCACTAGGACTCGACTTCAATCAATGAGCTTTAACGATCGTCGCGAATGCTCAAAGTTTTCAAGAAGAGCTGTCATTCAGTAGGAATCTAGGCTTGAAAAATGGCTATGGAACAAGTCAGGGAAAACGTCTATGGTGTTGAAGTTTGCATCGTTGGAATGCAAGCAACATAATTCTTTTTAATTATTAAATTTTTTTTTATCTGTGAAAATCACTCGAACGATTTCACGTATTCTATTAGAGATTTAGGATTTCAATTTGCAAAAAAAAACAAAACAAGGCTTTGAATGAGCAAAATAATGGAGTAATGGAAAATGAGCCAAAAAATCGTTGCATTCCAACAATGCAATCGTCATAAAATCGTGGTTATAAACGGAACATGGAAAATCTATGCCCACTTTTTGCAGTAAATATTTAAGATGTCTATACACTAGTGGATTTAATTCTGGAAACTTTTTAATAGAAATTATATTTTTTTATACTTATGCAGAAAATGTATATTCTGCTACGCCGAAATGATGCTGTAATGTTTTTATTTCAATCTATAATATTTCTATTTAATATTTGCACATAGTTTTGTGAATGTTAATTTTTTTCTCGATTTTTGGACACTTTTAAATTTCAAAAAAATTTAAAGTCTCCAGAATTAATTCCACTAGTATAAGTATCTAGAAGAATAGACTCAAACACCCATTTTTTCAGCCTGGATCAAATCACCATATTGAACTTTGCATCGTTGGAAGGTAACGAAAATTCTGTTATTATTTATTTATTTCCTCATTTTCATTATTATCCAAAAGTGTTTTTTACGTACTTAGGCTGAAGATCTCTAATCAGGATCCTAAAAAACGTTTGAGTAATTCTAAAAGGGTAAATTTTCCAATAAAAATTGAGCTACAAAACTTTCGTTGCGTTTCAACGATGCAAACTTCAACATCATATGAAATCCACCTATCCAATTCAATGACACCGAGTCTTCCGAAAAGTTGAGCACCCTTAAACGCCCGTTTGTCTTTGTGCAGGTCCCTCCGTACCCTTTTGTTTCAGCTTAGCCGGATACACAATTCCCCCATGACCAGAGCTGCCGCGCGATTCCTTGTTCCTCGTAGATATGACTTCCTTGATCGTAGCTACAACCATAGGCTCTTCTTTCTTGGTGACTTTATTGCCAACGGTACTTCGGGAATCGGGCGATTTCCTCTCGGGCTTCTTGCGCGTCGGCACAGTGAAACCGTAGTCGATGAGCGTGCCATCTTTCTTCTTTTCGATGGGTTTTATGAGAACGCTGAGATTTTTAACGTCGGAAAGTTGATCTGCACCGTTGCCGGACGCATTGTTGTCTTTCTTGGCTTGAAGGCTGACACGATTAGGTGGCTTTGGCGGGGATTGCGCGGTGGGTGGGAATCTCGTGGTAACAGGTTCGGGTGTCACTTTGGCTTCCGATTTGTGGATGATTTCTCGTCTAGGCTCGGAGCCTGTTTTGGGTATCACGGATTCCAGGGCTTTAGATAGGTCTGCCGGATTGGCTGTTCCAGTACCGGTTTTATCGTCCCCACTTTGCTTGGGTACGAAGCTAATCGGCTTAGCTCGAAGACTCTCCTTGGAGTTGCTGCGGTTGGATAAATGATCGTTGTTCCCCGGATCGTTTGCCATCCCCGTCATCGACTTCGCTCTCGTAGCTTCAACGTTCTCCCGAGTGTTTACCGTTGTTGTGATTTTTTTAGCTACTCCACCGGGCGTTGGGGCGATGATCGGTGGCTCGCTTTTTGCCGGGTTCTCCTCCTTGTCCATGGAACATGTCCCCTTCCTAGGCTGATTCGACGCGCTGCTCTTGACCTTGGTCGCGTGTTTTACCACAGGCCACGTTGCAGCAGTGAGCCCACAATGTTGCGCATTCCTCTGTCTCTCCGCGCTCTTATTCTTCCGCAACTCGTTCTCGATGATCCTCGAAATAGGGCTCGCGGCCTTTCTTCGTGTTCTCGAGCGTTGCCACGAGCTACGCGGCGGCTCGGCCGCCTTCGTTCTCATAATCGGCTCGCTGCCAACTTCTTTCGCATCTCGTTGATCGGCTCTCTGGTCGTTGCCACGAGCCAGTCTCGTGATCCCAAAACTTCTCATTCCTCCAGCTGTTGTTTCGCTCGAGCGAGTCGCAACGATCTCGCTTCGTCGAAAAGATTCCTCCGTGGTCCACCAAGGTACGACCTTGGATTTCGGGAGTCTGCTTTTTCGGGCATTTCTTATCTTAGCTATGTGGAACGTTGAGGAACGACCGGAGCCTGCTCGCGAACGACCCCTTGAGGAATCTTCGACATGGATTTCGTTACCATTTGCGCCACTTGAAATGCACAAATTAATCGTAGAATTGGAATTAATGTTTGCCTCGTTTCCCGAGTTATCCGAAAGCACCGGTATTTTAATCTCAATTTTTTCCGCCATACTGACGATGTCGAGTTTCTCCACCTTTCTGATAATCGTGTCCGCTGCGGGTTCACCGTTTATCTGCAAATCTATGTTACGAAGCGGTGACGAGCTCGACGTTGATTCCTCCGTAACTGTCACAAGAAACACGGCGTTGTCACCAAAACTCCCTTTCCTCGCGATACCGTCACTCTCCTCCAGTGCTTTCACCGTGACCGAAACGTTTCTCGCGTCTGTCCTCTTATTCCCGAGGTGACTACGTCTCTGCGGGCCCTTTGCCGCTGATGGCTCATTTTTTCCGTCCACTCTCGAATACTCTGGAGCCTTCTTCAACAACGCAGCGGGTCGATCATCCGTGTCGTTTAATGGCCCTAATTCCTCATCTTTCGTGACGCGTTTGGCGTTGTGAGCTTCGACAACTTTGTCGAACGAAGCGATGCGTTCATTCGCGGGAGCTTCCCTCCGATCGAGGTCATCGGTGTTATTCGCAACATTGTCAGTTGTGGTCGTTGATGACGACGGTTCTGCGGAGCTCTTCGTGCTGAGACTCGAGCCAGCATTCGTTGGTCCATTTTTTATCTTCATCATTGAAGGGATGCTGGCCAAGCGTTCGAACGGCGTTTTCGCGAACAATCCAATGCTTAAACCTCGTGTCGTCTGATCCGCGTTGCACTTAGTCCCCGTGTTCCTCGCTTCCATCGCTCTGCTGCAATCAGCGATGAGTCTCGCGTACGATTTTTCGGACAGCCTAAGTTCCGGTGAGTCGTCATTGGCTCTCGTAGCCATCAACCTCTCGCCGGATCTCTGAGCTGACCTTCCATTTCTTCCGGCTGAACGGCTCAGGGAAGAACTTCTGACGCCGTTGGATATCGTGATCGGTAAGCCGATTATTTGCTTCAACTGATTCATCGTACCGTTAATTTTTTTTTTCCGTCCGAGATTTTTCGCCTCAATCACACTTGTACATAATTTTGAGCAAGTTCCGAAAAAGTCGAAGTGTCAAAACGTCATCGATCCGTCCGTTCGTACGGCGGTACGATCTTTTGTCGAGGATTACTGTCAATGGCCGAGAACCGGACCAATGAGAGCAAATTAAACAAAAACACGCACAGACGAATCCGTGGCAGGTTTCGCAGCGAAGTGATCGGCAGTTCAGTGCGAGCCGGATCTGCAGCTCGTCCGTACCTTTCACATTGACGATATCAGCCGCTCGGAGGTGGGCAATGTGCGATTCGATCGAGAGGGACAAATCGATCAAGCCCGCGTTATGCGCTCGGCTGCCAACGGCGACCGAGTAACTTGTATCGGCTTACGCATTACGCGCGGAATACGCGGATCGTTACATCGGGTTCTCGATTTAATCGAGACCGGTCGTAGCGTCCGCTCTTGGACGCGGGTCCGTTGCGCAACATCAACAGCCAACACCTCAGGCGTCACACGCGACAAGCCTCTCCATAACAAAGGTTCATACTGAGTACCGAGCTGGAAAATTGTCTTACCCCTTGGCCTCGCTGCTTTTTTCGGATCTACCTACCTTGTCATCTACCTATCCATTCCCTTCTGTCTCTTTTTAATATTCTAGATAACAATGCTCCGCACTATTTGATCGAGATGTTTAGGTTATCGCCACCTTTGCTTCATCCGGCTCGATGTACTGCTATTGATTCATTTCATATTCAACTTCATCGAACTGCCATGTTCAGGAAATCATTTGGTCTTGTAGCAAAATAATTCTGGCACTTATTCCTACTTGCCGTTAAATTATCACCTCACCTTGCTATCGTCAAGTTCAGACTTTTCGTTCATCTCTTTAAGGATGATGTATTTCGTTTTTTAAGTATCTTACACTTACTATGGCCCTGTGCATGTCCACCATTGTAGCTGTCTGTTAATTTTCATTAATTTTCATAGATAATTTTCTTACAATTTGGACTCTATCTGAATGCTACTTTTTGCTTTTGATTCGTATACATTACCTAACTGCTCTTCATGTTAATTTGTTTACATAATTTTTCAATGTTTTTTCATATATTTTATGCTACTTAGCACGCATGCTACTTTTCTTTATATAATTACTCGTTAATTAATCTGTACTTTTTGCCTAAAGTTTGTTACCAAGGCATAAAATAAATCATCGATCAATCAATCTTTTCAAATCTTGCGATCTATCTAGCCCTCCCCCTCTCATTTTTTTGCACCTTGCGATCTACCTATCCCTCCCTCTCTCTTTTTGTTCGGACCTTGCAATCAGTTCGAAACGATGACTCTTCGCATCCCCGAGCGAAGATTGCCCGAGCTGCGATCACACTGCGCCAGCATCCCAAAGATCGGCGGAGCTGCTCGTCACGCGAGCAGTTCCTCGCCACCGCAGTGCAGAACCCGATGACTCGAGCTTATCGGCGACCTCGCGCGGAATCGTGAGTTAACGTGAGCGAAGGAGAGTTATTTCGCCCGCTGGAATTTCAGGATGGAACGAGCGAACAAGAGCCGTCTGGGGGTGAGGGTTTGCAAAGATCCGCGAGAGAAGAGGCGAGAATACGGATCCCTGTATACATATATTACAGAAACAGGGTCCCTTCTCCGGTTCGATCTCAAGGAGACTTCCAGCCGGAGCTGCCGTTGGAGCGAGGATCGTTTCGATCGTAATTCTCGATCCTCCGGAGACCTGGTGCAAAGGCCGCGTATACATATATCGTTCCCTTGTGTTGAGTATAGGATACAGAGATTACGAAGAAGAAGAAGAAGAAGAGGGTACCAGCAGTAGACGGTTCTGGGACGTTACAAAGGCGTCACGGAGTCACGAACGTTATTAGCGGAGGCCCGCGTACGTGATCCGTGGAGCGGAGCAAGAATCGCGAGAGTATATCCCGCTTTGCGGGCCACTTCGACGCCAATGAGAGCAAGAGAGAGAGAGAGAGAGAGAGAGAGGGAGAGAGAGGAGAGTTACCTGGCTCGAGGGCAATCCGGGAACGGACTACTCTGGCGATCTTCCTTTTTTTTCTCTCTCGTGCAATAGTGTATACGTGTATATACGAGGCCCCCATCGGCTGCTGGTATATCCTACAGCGATCTATTCGCATCGATCAGCCGCAGCAGAGCCGCAATTCACCCCCCTCCCTACCTTTAGGCCGCTATAGCTCGTGCCACAATCATCTCGCTCATTCTTTTTTTTCTTCCTCACCCGCTCGGGTACTTTTGCTCTTCGCACCCGGGCACCCGCGAATCCTTCATTGGACTCCACCATCCGATGTTGGAGTCCAAAGACTGACAACTGTGGGATAGAAGTTGAAGGGATGGAATCCTAAAAGCGAGGGCATGAGGAGTGGAATGAAAAAAAAAAACGATGTGCAGGTAAAGAAAAATCCATTGGAGAGGAAAGGTGCGCAGAAGTCTCACAATGTCCGCTTGGAGATATATATATATAGATGATGGCACTGAAACACGCGCACTTCCTCATCCGTGCGCACGCAGCTCGCACGCCTGAGATCCGGACGAGGGAGAGACGCGCGCATCGTGAACCGCGATCACGTCCGGGCTTACCGTTAAAACCGCGCGGCCCCGACTTTATTAGTGTCTCGTCTTCGCGTTTTCCTCTTCATCGTGTCTTCTTCGTGGACTTCTTTCGAGCTGTTCTTGCGCGCATCGGACGTCCATTTATCGTGAGTGAGAGTGGACCGATGGTGCTCACTCCACCCCCTCCCTTTCAACCCTCTTACTCTTCGGTTTCTTTGCCACGCTTCCTGTCAGCTTGGAAATATCCAATTATTATTTTGCAATCCTTTTGCAGATTAACTCTGGATGAGATATTCCCATCCTGTTTACCCGGTGAGGATGAAAACTCAGGCGTTTTGGGAAAACTTGGAAAAGACCGAGGAAAAAGTTGATAACGGAAACTGTAATCAACTATTTTCGAAGGTGCTTTAGTTTCGGACGAAGGGCTGATTGTAATATCCTCCATCCTTCGATTCTGCAGGACCTAAAACTCTTTTTGTCTCGAAGAATGCATCGACTTGGGAAAATAATTGGTTCCAAGTTGCGAAGTGGACTCGAAGCTTTGATGGGAGTTTAACGCTTGACTTAACATCACTTTGAGTGCGGGCCCTTAACGCGTCGCGATGAAACGCCACGGGTAAAGGGCCCAAGAATCCTCCCGGCCAATACATCGAGAATTCTTCTTCTTCTTCCCTCTTTTTGCTTCACTACCATCGATGTCGAACGATTACGAGCGACACTTTGCGGAGTCTTCGCTTATATTCGCGCGCGGAACACATCGCGAAACGAGTTGGCCCTTCCGCTGTCTCGTCCTCGTCGTCGTCGCCGTCGTCGTCGAAAAAGCCGGAGACACGACTTGTTTTCAGGGGTTGTCGCGTTTTGTGGAAACAATCAGCAGGCTGGTTGGCGAACAAGGATATGAATGCATAAGCAGCGCCCAGTTAACACGGAGGCACATGGCGAGACCCCTCAGTTATATTCTTCTTTTTTTTTCCTCTCCTTTTCTTCTTTACTCTCTTTCTTTTCCTTCGCGAGAATCCGCGCTGGCTCAAAAGGATGCCGCGCGATCTCCGTGGATCCTCGCGTCGAGGGAGTGAAACGGAGGGACTCTTTCTCAGACACGATGAGAGAGAGAGAGAGAGAGAGAGAGAGAGAGAGAGAGAGAGAGAGAGAGAGAGAAAGGACATAAAGGAGGGTGGATACACTCTGAGCCAGGAGGAACGAAAGGAAACATTGTCATGTCTCTCTCTCTCTCTCTCTCTCTCTCTCTCTCTCTCTCTCTCTCTCTCTCTCTTCCTCTTCTTTTGCTTTCCTCTATCGCTTGGTCCTCTCGGTCCCTTCACCGCTTTGCCCACCTCGTGTCGATAAATACAACCGATGTCGTCGTATACGCTCCACCGCTCCAATCTTCCCATATATATATATATATATATAAAGATTTTTATTCTTTTTTTTTATCATCGTCATCCAAACTGCTCCGGCATCCACGGCACTCACGAGGAACACACATTCACAAGCAAGTACAAATACACACATACACACACACATACACAGTCATCCTGGTCTTGCCGAGCAATTCTCAGTCTCTTGTTTTCTGGACAGAAGGTTCTGGGACATGGAGCTTGTACGGAGGGAAGGGAACCTTTAAGAAATTCCAACTTTCTTGTCGCGCAGGAAGGACTTGTTACTCCTTTCTTGTCGAGAAAGCGAGCTACCTAGGCGTTGTTAATATCAGTGAAACATGTATTTCGTTGATCACCAGATGCTTAGCAGTTACATCCTTGCTGTCTCTGCCTTTCTTTCTCTCTTTGACTATCTCTCTATCTCTGTATTCTAGACAGAGGAGAGAGAGAGAGAGAGAGAGAGAGAGAGAGAGAGAGAGAGAGAGAGAGAGTCTAAACGGTGCGGTTTTCGTGAAGG
Source organism: Ophion ventricosus (assembly GCA_963932345.1). NCBI lineage: Eukaryota > Metazoa > Arthropoda > Insecta > Hymenoptera > Ichneumonidae > Ophion > Ophion ventricosus. The sequence goes on from OZ010717.1 coordinate 26,854,125, forward strand.
ATAAGGACCCAGTCGTAATTAACCGCTTTGTCAATGGCGCTCGCGCCCTTTTAAACTCGCTTCGAATAAGCGCGCGGGACGGACGCTGGAACGGAATGTCGACAACCGGTTCCTATCCGTGTTTTCTTGCTGGCACACTATTTTATTCGCCCTTTTATTTCTACTTTCCTCCTCGTGCTCCCGATATTGCACGAGTCTCGTGAAAACGGTAGTATCTTAATTTGCATTCGTATTTATCGGTAGAGCGGGAATATCGAGATCGTCAATTCTTGACGTCGTGCCGGGAAGGTTCTGTTCTTCTTTTCTATAGGAGGGATTGGATAAGGATCCAATGGGTCATCGAATCCCTTGCATATTAGATGTATTGTCGAACGACGTATTGTCATATTAGAAGTATTGTCAAACAATACGCTTGCATATTAGATTCTAATCGGGATTCCTCGTTGGAGTCCAATGTACAGATCGCATTCTGAACATTGAAATTTTTCAACAAAAAATATATATATATAAAAATAAGTGGATCTTATACGTGCGGCGAAAAATGTGGACTCCCTACGTGCGGCGTCCCTATCGAATCCCTATAGGGATGTGGTAGGATCTGGTGACTCCCCGACAAATTTCTGCACGGGTTAAGTGAATATTGGCAAATTAGAGTGTCACGACGAGTCTTCAAGAGAGGTACGATTTCTTGCGCGTTAATCAATTTCGTTGGGAATGAATTTTCTTGAGATGAGACAAATGAGTTTTTCTCGGCGTCAGCGAAGTTAATGAGAGCACGCCGAACGATCAATCTGCGAAGGCGCTTGATCGCGAATCCCTCCTCACCGTCATTTGTTCAAAGCTCGTTCACCGCGAGATTCCCATCCCGAATACGGCAGACCAACCAGCCAGCAGACGTATTATATACACCAATGATACATGTGCGGAGAGTGCGAAGGAACAAAGAGAATCCCGCGAGTGCCCGGAGGAGGAAGACGCGAGAGGACTCCAACAGTGGAGTCCTCTATCTCTCTCTCTCTCTCTCTCTCTCTCTCGACGCGCCAGAACCTTTGCAGACACCTGCTTCTCTTGGCATTGTCTTCGGAACTCTGCCAGGACTCTTTCTCTCTTCGCCATAAGCCCCCCCCCCCCCCTCCGCTCCCTACTCCCTTCATCTCGCAAACCGTTCTCCGAGAATCGGCTCGAGAAAGAGAATTTCACGCGAGAGAATCGGTGTCGGGATGAAAAACAATTGTATTCTTAAATGGGATATAGGAGAGGCTTTTTCTGTCGTCACCGAAACACGGTTTCCGAATCCGACAGGATTCTTCCCTCCTCCTCGAGGATATGTCGATATTTTTCTTGTACAAGAATTCTTATGGGATCTCCGAAGCCTGCTGTTGCGCACCGTACAATTTATTACTTTTCTTCCAACATCTAAGCGACACACACACACACATATACAAATAGTTATAAAAAAAATTCTGAATTTCATCGAAATCGTAATTAATGATTATCCGTTTGTTTTTTTTTTTTCTCCACGTTACAGCAGCCGCCGAGACGAGCGTTGATCGGAAATGCGCGAAGAAGTTTGGTAAAGGTGCCGCGATGGCATCGCCGGCGTTATCAAAACACTATTCGCACAGTCTCGAAATTCTCTTCGGCATTGAAACGCGAAGGGACACGAATTTATCGTCGAAAGACGCGACGGAGCCGAGGAGCTCACAACCGAAGAAAGAGAGCGTGAAAAGGATAATCGTTCTCGAGGTCTCATCGGCAGGACCAACGAATTCGTGAAGGGCATGCGAGCTCATCATGTTCTACCTCCGACACGAGCCACGAGCCCTGTCGACAATCAGAACACTTGGCCTTCTCGCAGTTGCACTACTCGTTCTACTAGCTAGCCAAGATGCCTCGGCCGATCTCAATTCCGAATTCGTCAAGGGAAAAAGTAAGTCGAGCGCGTAAGTTTTACCACGTTAGTTCGCATCGGGACGTATGTGGAGAGCGTTTTGCCGATCAATGTCGTCAAAGGATACCGATTTTCTTGCCGACGCATCTTCGTGCGCGATCAAAGTGTTTAACTTCGAAGTTTCCGGGAGATACACTGTTTTTGAGGCAAAAAAATTTGGAATTTATTCATTTTGCATTATCGATTGTGCAATAGCGTATATTTATTGGCGGCTTACATACGTAAACAGGGTAGCCCGAAAAGTCACGTACGAAATCTAGAGGACGTTGAAGCTTGCATCGTTGGAATGCAACGATTTTTCTTTTCATCCTTAATTTCGTTAATTTTATCGTTATTCAGAGACTTTTTTTTTCAAATTGAGGGAGTAAATCTCTTCTGGGGATATGTGAAAATATTTAAGTAATTTTTACAGCCGAAATCGACAAACAAAATCGAGCAATTAAAAAGAATCAATTTTCTGCGATCTTTGTTAGTTTTCGATAAGAAAAAAACATTTTTTCGAATTTTTCTCGTTTGTGTACGTACTTTTCTCGCGATTTTTTTTACTTGTGTTATCTTTATGAAGTGCACAGTTAAGCAATAAATAAATGACCAACTAAACACTAACGTAAATGCCTTAGATTTTGATCGAAAGTTAAAAAAATATATTCGAAATGATCCGCCCCTCAGATATTGAAGTGCAACGAAAATTCATGGTCATATTTTTGTTTCCTTATTTTTTATATGATACGAAATTTTTTTTGCATATTGCAATTGTGGATTTCCTAACGAGCATTTTAAAAGAAAAAAGATTAAGGGAATTTGTTAGCCAAAATCTGATAAAATAAATGTGGGCAAGTAAAAAAGAAAATCATTTTCATTGCATCTCAACTATGCAAACTTTAATCCCATCAGTCCCTAAAATTCAGACGATAAAAAACAATATTCATATTGGTCCAAACAATCCCCAAGTGCTTTTAAAAACTTATAAGAGGAAAGTACATCCACGAAAGAGAAAAATAAAAACAAAAACCTCTGCTACAGGAAAACCTGAAAAAAAAATTAGAAAATGCTTTTTTCTTAGCAGTAGAGCAACGTGATCTCCAAATTCAAGAATCCCAAAAAGTACTTCCCAGTTACACCTTTAATTTAATAGTACAATAACTAGTACTATATTATTGTATTATTATTATTATATGACATACATAATGTATAATATAATATTATACAATGTATATTTTATGAATACAAAGGAACTTCCTTACCGAGGACATACTTCCTGATTGTTTTTTGGAGACGAATAATTTGTGAATTATGCTACCCTACATTGAAATAAAAATACTAGCTCAATCAATAATTTCCCATAAGACTCTGTACAAAATTGCTTAGATTTTTCTATTTTCTTTAACTTTTTTTAAAACGACGCAGTGCTACCTGTAGAAACTTTGAAGTTGAATTTTCATCGGACGGGACCGCACCTAAGACAAAAAAATCCGTATCCTCCAACATTCATCGGCAAAAAGCTCGAACCGCTTTGATATAAAAGGAAAAACGCTGCGATACTTATTTGGAACATCTCTCTTTAAAAAAAAGAGCGATAAAGATATATGTTTTTTTCTTCACAATTAGCGATTGCAATTGTTCTTTTTTCCGACGGGTACTTTTTGCGAAACGCCAAAACGACTGATCTCTCGATCGACGCTTGTGTCAGATTGCTTTCGGAAATCGTGTTTTTTTCTATATTCAATTGGATGAGATTGGGTGAGAATGGAAAATGAAAAAAAGCTCAGTGCGGGTAGGCAATTGTCATTGCAGCTTCGAGGGGAGCCTTCAATGACTTCTTCTATACGGAGAATAGGCTGCAACAAGAGAGTCGAGACTCTGGTCCAGAGTCGTGGCAACTCTGTTGGATGTTGCGTGGGCGGTATGTTTGTCTAGTGGAACGAGGAGGAGCCCTTTACCGAGCGCGGGTGCAAGAGCCACGTTCACTTCTCCGAGTACAGAATGAGCGAGGAAGAGAGAGACGAAGAGAGAACTTTGGAGTACAAGCTACCGGGAAAGTACCGTTTGTCTGTCCCACAAGCGATGGTTCTCTGCAAGAGACTTCTCGTTCTGCTGAGAGCGAAATTCTTTCTTTTTTTCTTCTCCTTCTTCACCTTTTATAACTAGAAAGCGCCTGGTGCAAGCGCTAGTAAGACACACTTTGCCACGTGTGCCTTTTTCGTGACACTCGTAGAGGAACAGACGATGTGTGCGTCCCAGCGTTCAAGAGACGTCGTCGTCGTCGTCGTCGTCGTGATCCCGTACGAGGTGACGTGGGCGATAAGCACACACGTACGAAAGCAGCAACCACCGAGTACCACTAATCACTTGGACACTAATTAGGCAACCGGGCTATTCTTTCTCTCTCTCTCTCTCTCTCTCTCTCTCTCTCTCTCTCTCTCTCTCTCTCTCTCTCTCTCTCTCTCTCTCGAATAAAAACGTTCCACTCCTCCGAGCCTAACGAGTGCGCAGCTGTTTCTTCTGGCATAAATGAGGGACACGTTATTTGTCGACAATTGCACTCGTTTGTTCGTTAGATCGAACACTCATATTCCCAACGACCCCAACGTTTGAATCGTTGGAATGTAAATGAATTTTCTCGATTGAACCATTTTTTTCGTCGAGATTTAAGCTGCGGATCAGATAAGACGTTTTTTTTTAATCCACTTATCAGATACCCGTGCAGAAATTTCTTAGGGATACCTAAGTTTCGATTAGATCCCGATCGGGATATGACACGGATTCCCTAAAACGGATATCCTCATCGGAATCCAGATGGCGCACACTACGTAGCACAAGGCGCAGATGTGTTGGCAAAAATTTCAAATACGTATTAAATACATTTTTCTAATACAATAAATAACCTATATCACTTTTCTCCAGGAAATATAAGTCTTTCAAAGTCTATATTCTGCTTTTTTCGAAACTTTTTATTAATTGTAAAGAATTTTGTTCGAAATTCTGTTATTAAAATATATAAGTTTTGACAGTTATACTGTAGCACGAATTTTTACCTAATCGTTTTCAGATCCTTGAATAAATGATTTCAGAAAACGTCCAGCGTCTCCAGCTGATAGGTATCTCCTGGTAATGGTCCAGCGGATCGGTATCTCCTGGTAATTTTTACATTCATCCCTGGGATCCGATTCGATATCGAACTAGACCTTGTTCTAGAAGTTCGGTATTCTAGCCTGGATCCCACGCAATGTTTCTATTTGGATTCTGACTAGAGTCCTCAATAGTTCATGGATTAGGATCCTGGTTGAAATCCGATTTGCGAGCGTTACAATTCGTTCCCGGATTCGATCCGATGTCCGACTGGATCCCGATTGAGAAACCAGGATCCTAGTCCGAATCCGATTATATACATGACAATATTTCTGCAAGGGTATCTGCGACTTGAATTTGTGAAAAAACATTTTGGGTAATAAAGAAAAAGAAACAAAAGTGATTTGCGTTGGATTCGTGCAAAGTTCAACGTCATTGGAAGCAGCCAAAGTCTCCGGTAACAGAGAATGGTACTTCACGGGACTTTCGTATGCATCCCCATGGAAAAATGGTTTGCGGCCAGCAGGAAGAATGGATGTTGCCCGAGGGGAGGCGCAGAGCTCATCATCCGCCTTGCAGCTGGCCCTAATGGGCATTGTCCCCTCTACCCGAAATTTCAATTTACACCGACCAATGGGCGAATCCGAGTGCAACGCACACCGCAAACATCGGATCGATAAATTAGTCAGCATTATTGAAAATGCTACGAGGCCAACGAAGAATTGAAAGCCATGACCTTCGAGATGCGCCAGTGCAGCGCTAACCTTCGCGCAACTACGCACGTCGAAGCTTCACAGTCAATGTTGAAGTTTGACAATCGCACAATCTACGTGTGCGTGTATGTGGAAAAAAAAGATGGGAGAGTTCGAAGAGTGATAACGATAAAAAGAGATAGTGCTTTGGGCGCAGGAGGAAGAGCGAACAGTTGGGTGGAAGATCTAGGCGTCGCGACGCTAGGCTATTTTTGTGTTTAACGGGATAACGTGCATGAACGGAACGTGAAAGTGAGAGGCTACGTGTCTACGTGGCGGACCCATCGAAACGTTTTACTCGGGCGTCAACCACAAGTGGAAAGACACAAGAACCAGCCATACCTCCAGCAGTTCCACAAAGGTTCCCCGCTGACGCGAGACCGAAAGTACTTGCCTCCAATAGACGCGCTTTGCCACGTAGTCAATTAAAAAAATAATTGCCAAATAAATTGTCAATAATTGCCAAATAAATTGTCAATAATTGCCAAATAAATTGTCAAATAAAAAAAACAAACCTCGAGATTTCGCCAAGATCCGACGAATCAACGAATTTTTCGCTGCGAAGCGAAATGGAAACCGTCATGCCGAGACTCGTCAGCAGCCCTAGTGTCATCAGAAAACCGAATATCGTCGATCTCGAGGATACTCTACATGTGAAAGTGCTCTACGTCGATCATCCGACCAGTATGTGGATAAGACCCCTCAAAATGGAGGCCCGGTACGAAAAACTCGCGATTTCGATGACCGAACATTACGTGATACGTGACGAAGGTTCGTTGATCGACGAAGCGGAACTCGTCGATCAAACTCTGTGCGCCGTTTGCAAAAATAGGACTGCCCTGCGTGGGCGTATCATTGACGTGGACGACGAGGGTTATTGCGAGATTTGGCTCGTTGATCAAGGATATTCCGATTATTTCGACAGACGTGACGTTTATCAACTTGCCGCAGAATTCAGAGAAATACCGTCAATGGCGATCCATTGTGGTCTTCAGGGCGTACAGCCCCGCGATGATCTCTACTGGACGTGCTCCTCACGAAGACACGTGAAGGATTTGAGCTTTGGACGTATCGCCGTTGCCAATGTTTGCACGAGGGTTATCGAGAACGGTTCCCTCTGGCTGAGGCTCATCGTCGACGGGATCGACCTGGCCAATGATCTCATTATTCAGGAAGAGGCAATGCCGTGTCGACAATGCCTACGGCGTACAGCTTAGACACTATTGTTTTTTAATGAGTTAGGCCACTCTAGAACAATAAAAAAATAGGCGTACTTCGGGTTTTGTTGGCGCGATGATAAAATAAATCGAAATTCCGTGCACAGGACTTTGTTATATTACTAATGAACTATACAAAATGATTTTTTTTTCGTAGTGATTAATAAAAAAGTGGCAGCTGGACAGCATTTCTCCGTTGACGACTTTTTTTTTGGACAGGTCCACGGCCGGAAACGTAGCTCATGCCATTTTTTACCTCGAAGAAATAACCAAAATTTTTTCGATTATAAATAAAAACAGCTTCAGAAGTAGGATTTTTTTCGACATATTGATTTTTGCCGAAATGCCACATTTTAGAGAAAAAGATGATAAATTTCAGGAAGAATCAGAAAATTGTTTATAACTAAAAAAACAATGCAATATACCGTAAAAATCCTACCTACTTCTGCAGGGAATCTAGTTTTGAATGTACAGTTAAATTTACAAATCGTTTGGTGAAAGTTTGTTCGAGTTATGTTTCCGCCCAGTTAAAAATAAACGTGCTTTCGAGAAAAAGGCATTTCAGTGAAACGTGTAAAACAGTATAAGATTCTTTGGCACCTTTTGAGCCAAAAAAATGTGTTTTGAGCTTTCCAAAATTGTAGAGTGGCCTAACCCCTTAATTGAATCTTATCACAAATTTAGTAAATTCTTGGGCTTGAATATACGCGAAGGATTTGCAAAACGGGTTTGCGAAGTTTTTGTCGATTTCCTCATTATTGTTATTATCGAAAATCCAATGGAAAACGATTCGGCAATTTTCGTCAACGGTAACCTAAAAATAATTGTGCAATTCGATGAAATTCATTGTCATCGGATTTCGACGATGAGCATTTCAACATCGTTGATTTTTCGCCTTTTTGGTCGTGGCTTCTGTTGAGCCAGTCGATCTTATTATTTGCATTCCTTTCTCTCTATGATTATTTTACTTTATAGTCATTATTGTTGATACATTTTCTGTATAATAATATAGAAAATTCGTTATTTCGAATGTAATCTTCATCCTTGATCTTAAGGAGAACTAGGACGAAAAATATTTATCTACATATTTATTGCGAAAGACTAATGAAAAATAGGGAAAATTCATAATCAAAGTTTATCATGCCGCCATTTAGAACATTTTTTTTCTACTGAATCTGGTACCAAACATCACAACACTCATAAAGATTAAAAATATGTTCGCTTTTTCTCACATTTGTACAATGTCCACGCACTGGTCGCCAATTAGATGCGTTTCCCCCGCACCGTTGTAAACAAACGTACAAAAGTACATGTTAATAATTTTTTTTTAAATTTGTACATATTCTTCAAGGATCAATAAACATGTGTAAAATACCTTTCCAATAAAAAAAAAAAAACTCTCGACTACGCTCGTAGCTGCGGTAGCCGATGTATTCGGTTTTTTTCTCTGCGCATGTATCGATCGTTTCACGAGAACATAATATTTCTTCAATTATCATAATACGTCTCATCCCCGTGGTTTTTTCTTTGTCGCGAGGCATCGCGCAGCTAACCAAAGTCTCCCGGTGAACGTCACGAATATGATTTTGCGTCGCACAAGGGGCAAGAGCGAAATACCCTTTTATTTTTATTCCTTTTTGAACACACGTGTACACGCGTCTCTCTCGTATGATACTTGGAATGATCGTAGGGGTGCGGAGGGATGTCTTTGGTCGAAAAGTCGAGGGGGGGGGGGGGGGGGGGTGGAAAACGATTCCATCGATTGTATTCATCTTCGAACCGAAGAAAAGAAAAAAATAAAGGAAACATGACAATGACGAAGACTGAAAAATGCACGAAAAAAAATGACTTGCGCTAACTAAATTCTCCATTGGGGAATTCCAACGAATTACTAACCTGTTACGCCTAGCTCGTGACCGGAAAAAAGGGATTTTCGTGATTTTTTTTCTAGGCAAACGTTTACAATTTTTTTTTTTACATTAAGATATTACTGGATGGATAGGAAAAAAAACGCCAAAATTCTTGTAAATTTGAGGAATGATAGTTCTCGATAGAATAATAATAGATTAATTATTTTGGAATTTTTCACTAAATAATTAAGTAGTTATAAGCATATGAATTTAACACGGTCGCTTATGGGAAAACAGCTTCTGCAGACGTTAATGGTTGCAAAACGAATGGAACTAAATCGGTGTAAATTTTGAAAATATTATATCAAGATTTAGGATCGAGCGATTGATTGTGCTAAGTTTCAAATAAATCGACTGAGTAATTGTTGAGAAATTAAAGTAAAGAGGAGCATCACCTTTTTTAACGATGGATCAATAGCAAACATTGGAAAACTCAATATGTATTGAGTTTTTGGGTAATAATTTATAATAATAAGATGATCTGAACGTATTGATTAAATTTGAAAATTGAGAATTTTTTTGTTGTTGGACAGTTGAAACAGATGTACAGTCACTGACAAAACCTCAATCAAGCACACGCCAATATCGTGGAATTTGACATCAATTATTATTAACAGTGGAAAATTAATATTTCTAAGTATTCATTTATTATTAAATTAGTTATTCATAAGGCTGAATATGTACGATATTATCTAGACTTGTAAATCGACGATTCACCCAATTTGCACTAACTTTTTGCCCGACGTGCCATCCAGTAATACTTTAAAGGGTATGGTTTTCAGTATCTCTTACAATTTTAGTATTGAAATGTATTTATAAATGTGGTAGATACAATGGTTTGTGCAGATCGCTGCTTGAAAAACGTCTTCCGCCGTGATGACTGCTGTTCGGAAACAAATCATCCGAAATATTGAGTCAATGCATAATTGGGTAGTGAAAATCGAGTAAATTTCAAACTTTATGTCATAAATCCTTAAGTTTCACTCAATTCTTTTGACATATTTACAAAACGAAAGTCACTTAAACATATTTTAAGATCCCCATTAAAGCTTTACTACCCTAATGTGTCGGAAAATTCTGGATAGGGATAAAAATGGAGGAATAAAAATAAATCGTTGTTGCATTGCTTCAAAATATTCCAGAAAGTACATTTCGAACCAGTTGCATCTGTTCAATGTTCCAGCTCATCAAATCTGGCTCTTTCGAGGCCGATCGTCAAAATCGAATGTCTTCAAACTCACGTTTGCCCCTACGGTCCTTTATTATATACACATGTTTCTGTAGAAGAGCAAACGAATTGGCCATTCGATTCGACATAAGCGAGGGTTTTATAAGCATCGTGGGTTGTCGCGCGCGCGCACGGTTTGTGTCGCATAATATGGCTTGCGGATCGTCGGAAATACCGGCGCGACAAAGACGATGGTCCTCTCCCGATATCAAAGCTGAGCGAATCTTGTATACAGGTACGATGCGATATCTGTTGTACACGCGGTCTCACGACTGAGGCAGGCGGGGACTTAAAGGAAAAGCCAGAGAGAGAGAGAGATGGAAGATATCTGGGAGGCATGCCTTAATTGACCGGTCGGAATATTGACGAGAGAAGCCACCAGAGACGGATTGAGACATTGAATTTATCTGAAGAAGTTCCCGTTCTGCTTTCCTTTTATTTATTTATTTATTTTTTTCTCATCCACCGCATCCCCGATGAAATATATGAGTGTATTCTCGACGTACGATAAACGCCCGCTACATGGCGAGAAATTTATGTACTTGCAAAGATCCCGGGCGGGTTACGCGGAACACACATACGTATGAAGATTTTTCAGTTATTTTATTTGTACATAGCTGTTGCATCGTATACCTCGCGTCGTTTCATTCTGCACAGCCGCGTGCGCTCAGCATCATCCCTTCGACAATTCTGGCACAGAGCATTTATACGGAGCAGAATTCTCCGAGGTTGAAAAAGCCGATGCTCGCGTATTTGTACGCACGGGGGCACGATTAATCCTGCACAAAGACGAGGAAAAACGAAGAGGTAACTCGATCGATCGAACGATAGAAGCGAGATAAATAGCTCCGAGTTCTGGCGCACATATACATCGGGCCAGGATGACCTGGTGAATGAATTTTTATGTTCAATGCACCATACGTTATGTTTATGGGCGCAAATAACTCGGCCGAATTTCGTAAAAGATTTTTGCCTGACTTGTATATACAGATGTGTATATATATATGTATATAGTATGTAAGATATACAGTACTAAACAAAAAAAAGTACGCACTAGTCGAAATTTCTTACCGCACTAAAATTTACATAGCGGACTCAAAAATAAAGGTAATTGAATTTCCCAAGGAGCGTTTTAAAGAGGAGAAGTTTACCTTTATTTTTGCTTTTTTAGAAAATTTTCTACGATTTTTTTTTTCGCCCCGGTGCGCACTTTTGAACGTGGCCATATTTCGGCAATTTTTTGGCCGTCGAAAATTAACTGCAATGGTAAAATGTGTGTTGACGCCTCCAAAAAAAAAAAAAAAAATACATAAATTGACATGACCGGGAAATTTTGATCAGTTCTTCAAATTTTGTTTATGACTTCTTTTGTATCTGAGATCAATATTCAAAAGTTTTGTCCAATAATTAGTGGATCACCGGGTATATATCGTATCTACAGTGCACATCTGTTCTGTACGATACGCAATGATTCCGCAGTTTCGCTGGTCCATGTTTTCTCATTATTTTTCTTACTTTTGTAACGCGATGAAAAATATTCGCATCTGAACTACGGATCCATTAATTTTCCCTTGATTTTTGAATATGAGAGTGAGATTTTTCCATAGTCATACAGTCGTAAGATCGATCGTCGCGCGAAAGTTCGCAGCGTTGAAGGAAACAAGAGGTGGAGGGGGGGGGGGGGCAAAGGACGAAGGTGGGTAAAGCGGACCGAACGTTTTTGATCGATGGTGGGCGTGGATAGGTTCGTATGTACACTCACAGAAACAAATATACACATATAAATATATATACATATATTTATATATGTGCGAGAATTGCGCAGCCGGTCGATTCGAAAAGGCTGCTCGGGCACAGAGTAGATGTAATGCGCGTCTCCCGTTTGCGTGCGTGGGTGTGTGACGAGGGTAGATTCGAGCGCGCGTGTGGGTGCGAAGTTTTTTTTTCCACTTTCAATCTCTCTTTTCCTATACTCGATCGATGTCGAATCCACTACCCGGCCAACGATCGATTGTATATTTCCTCCCAGAAAACACTCGAGAAAAACATCTCTCCTGATTTCGACAGATGGACCAAGATTATTGCCACGTGCAGGAAAAAAAAAACAGGCAAATTGTCGTAGCGTCTGGAAAATGGAAATTGCGATAATGAATTATTGAGTGCGGGTCCGCGGTCGTGTCAATCCAAACGTCTACAGAGATGCCTGTATTCCTGAGCGATGATATTTTTTGGCTGAAATTTTTAGTGGTTGCAAGTTGAAGCATGGGTGTAATGTCTCGAGAACTTGAAAGAGAGAGAGAGAGAGGAAGCAGAGAGAGAGAGAGAGTTAATCGCCGCTACGATGTACATTTTCGTTGCTGTAGAAAAAGCCCGAAGGTCTGTATTACTCAAAAGTGATTGCATACACGCATATATGTCCATAACGTGTATCTGCAAAAATGGTATCGTGTTTCAGTACAAACGATCCATGGGAGATATAGCGAGAAAGAGCGAGAAAGAGCGAGAAAGAGCGAGAAAAAGAAAGACAGAGAGAGAGAGAGAGAGAGAGAGAAAGAGAGAGAGAGAGGAGAGAAAGAGAGAGAGAAGAGAGAGAGAGAGAGAGAGAGAGAGAGAGAGAGAGAGAGAGAGAGAGAGAGAGAGGAGAGAAAGAGAGAAAGACAGTGCGAGTGAAAGAGCGGGAGAACAAGAAAGAGAAATGTACGGATCTAAGTGGAGCCAAGAGTTAATATCCTGCTGGAGGGCACCGAGGCGCGAGCGAGAGTTCGCGTGCAGTGCGCCCTCAGTTTTCGCTTCGCGAGATCACTCGTGGTCCAGGAGATCTCCTTCGCTAAGAGATCATACACACACACACACACATATATATATATAATAAGCACGAATAAGAGTAAACGTCGAGGGCACATATCAATATATACATACATACATATATATACATACAGTACCGGTCAAAAGTTTTTGGTTTATTACTTTGGATAGTTGAAAAATTATATTAGAATACTATATTTCATTTTATAGAGCGCTAAATATCTTCGTGAAATAAGAAATAAAATGAATTATATAATCCTAATTTAATTTGGCAATTATAGAAAGTGATCGAAAACTTTTGACAGGTACTGTATATATATAAATATAAATATAGAAAAATATATATATGTACACAGTATCTGTCGAAAGAAAAAATTAACTATATGATCCTAATATAATTTGGCAATTATACAAAGTGATCGAAAACTTTGGAGTTCATTTAATTTCTAATTTCACGAAGGTACTGTATATACATATATACAGTACCTGTCAAAAGTTTTCGATCACTTTGTATAACTGCCAAATTACATTAGAATCATGTAACTCATTCAATTTCTTATTTCACCAAGATACTACATAGCTATATAAAATGAATTATAGTATTCTAATATCATTTTTCAATTATTCAAAGTAGTAATCCGAAAACTTTTGACCGGTACTGTATATATGCATATGTACATACAAAATATTGATATCGATATGCACACGTATTTACGTACATGCAGAGAAGCAGGTCCTTAGAGGAAAGGAGCGAGAGGTGAGAGAACTGAGCTGATACAATACATATGCTCTTACCACCTAAGCTGATCTAGTCGAAGAACGAAATCAAATGAAAGTTTGCCGCTTGGCCGGTGAATTTGTGCTAGGTTAGGTGTACGCAAAACCTCCGACAGGACAATGACATTCCCCGTCATTCGTTCCTGCTTTACGTATATATAAATATATACGCACGTGGCTGTAGATTCGCAGATACGAATATATATATATATATATATATATACCTAAAAATCGATTCTCTCGAGGCGCGCGATCACTGCGATTATTTTCTCCATAATGCCAAGAATGGAAA